>JANBXG010000027.1:0-101008 GCA_024271865.1 Nakazawaea ambrosiae
TCACTAGTTACTATTTCAATCCAAATGTTGGATTCTGCAGTTTGAAAGCAAATTCAATCGCTACATTGTGTAGGATGGCTGGTTATAGGTCGAATAATATATAGCAGTAGAGAGTGAAATCAGAGCCAGTTTCGAAAGCAAATTAAAAAAACTAATTGCTCCTGCTCGTTCCGGAAGGCATAATAACAGAAGTCACCTAACCAAATAACTCAGCTTTCCGGTTTCTGGAAAATGATTTGCTTTTCTTGGAGACTCGCACTCCCCCTTTGCCTAGTTTGAAAAACTGTTTGGACAAGAGTCCGAAGAAAGTAAGGAAGTAAGGAAGTTTTTGGGCCAACAGGTGGAGCCACTCAGAAATCCGGGATGTAGAAAAGGTTTTTGGTCACCGGCGATCAAACCTTAGAGTAAAATCAAAGAGAAAAATGCACAAAAAAAAAATAATATCCTCCATTAGGAAATTGACGCAATTAAACCTACATTAAAAAGCAGGAATTTAAATAAAAAACAGTGAGACATGTTGGTTAGATAATCCCCTACCAAAGAACACTCTCCATTACATCAGTGATACGATGTATACGAACATTACGAACTAACTGCTACAGTCAAGAAAGTCTGGTCTATATAAGAGTAAAAGAAGGATCTTGTGGTGCCTTACTAAAGCCTCCAAAACAGATGTTTCCCTAACTTGGATCAAGTTTACATTATGATTCTTGTATCATAGAAAATGTAGAAGTATTCTGAAAAGCTCGCGGTCTTTTTCAGAATATGTCTGACGTTTTAATGAAGGATCGGCCAGCTTATTTTCAAATTAATTTTTGGAGCGGGGTTTGGTCGTTGATCAACATGAACATGAACATAGCGTTCTCATAGGGCATTTGCAAGTGTTAGTAAGCTCAAGAAGGTCCATGCAATTATTGGATCTTTTCTCTGAGAAAACACTCACTGCTCGACGGAATCTTCACAAGAAAAGGTCAGACACCTTACCCTTCTTGAATTAGTACAGAAATGTAGGTAATCGCGACTGAAGAAAATCTGAAGTCGGCAGACAACTTGCTATTTATTTTCCCATTGTCAGAGTTCACGTATGGATCAAACAAATAGCATTCAGAACGAAAACCATTCTTCATTTGCTTATCCAAGTGCCTCAGCCTTTGAAAAAAATTGCAGTAACTTATCTCCTGCTAGATCCACCACCCACCTCAAATTTATACTTTTTTCCTTTTTTTTGCCTTTGTGAACTACTCATTTATATCGCGCTCAATTATTTTTACGATCTCGATCTACAAAGCCCCTGACTTCTTTTTTAAAAATAACAGATTCAAGTCTTCGTAATGGCGGAGCATAGCATTCTTGAACCAAACTGCAATTACTTGCTATAGCTTCACACAACCCTTAATATAAATCAGATTTGACCTTTTAATGTAACCACTCCGACTCGTATTAAGATCCGAATAACAATGTAGAGGGGTTCGTTGGACCACATTGAACAGTTTTTTTTGGATGTTCCCCAATTTTTGATAATTTAACATAGTTACATCGTTTCCAAATATGATAAATCTGATGATGTATTAGCTATTACAAATATAAAGCGGATACCAAAGAAGTAAAAAATAAAAAAAAACAATGAACATTTGTACGACTTGTTCATCAAGATCAAGTCGATACTCAAGCAAAGCGAAAGCGAAGCAAAATGGAAGAGCTCTTTTTTTTCTATATAAATAAAGATTGAAGCGAAAGCATGTGAAAGCGAGAAATCATTAGTAAATCATGTTTTGATTTGTTTGATGACTCGCCAAGGGACACGACGCTGGATCACTGAGCTCCGTCAATTGATATAATTGTGGGTGGCTGCTGATTTGAATATCTTCCACTTTCAATTCTTTCAAGTTGACCATTGTTATGGAGTGCTGTAAGAAGGTGTAGTGCTTTTGCAAGAAACCATTGACCACGTTGATGACACCCAACGCTGTGTATTTGTTGGCCAAGATACCCGATGGACTGTTGATGGTGTTGATGAAGACTTGAGCTACAGTGATGTAAAGGTAAGGTTGAGTTATTTTTCAAATACAATTATATTCAAAAACTTGAGAAATGAGATTGAACTTGAACATATCATGAACATTTCCCAATAGCTGAAAATAAAATTGATAAATTACTGTTGCACTGAAAAAAAATGCAACATTTCGATGTTACATTTTATGTTACATTTTTTCTCAGTGTAGTACTTGTAAACTGAAAAATAACAAGCCCGTGACTACTCACAATCCTCAGCACCTTTGAGTGAAGAACGGCAATGAGAGGTGGTTGTAACAAGAAAAGATGGTATTTTCAAGGCCTTTGAGAAACGTTACTCCGCAAGGTTCCATGGCTTTTTGTAGTGCAACCGAACAGATCGATGTCATTTGACATTTCGCGGGGTAACTCTACACCTCAAGGCATTAGTGAGAGTTCCTCCAGAACTGTATTTACAATAAAGTGTGATTTCGGTACCATTCGTCTCCTGATATGAGCCTATTTGTGTCTCTTCAATGAGGCGTTAAACGTTCTTAACTCCTCTCCAGCCAACAGTTTCAACATCTTATTGTTAATTTTTGTCCACTGTGCCTTAATCAAAACTTTCCCAATTGGGAAGTTCGTGTGCGTGCAACTTTATTCAAATTATCGTTTAGGAAGGCTCTCTAGTGAAGACTTGGCAAGGCAGCTCTAGAGCTGTTGATCTATTAGGTGGACGATGTCACGAGCAATTTAAGGCTTTGGGTCTTGGAAGAGTGTCAGAAATAAGAGATGTAATTTTTTGTAGATAGTGATACGTAGTATTGGAATATAATGTACTTGTGGTATTCCAAGTATTTGTGTAGTGTTCCAAGTATTTGTGTAGCATTCCAAGTGTTTCGGTTGTTCCAATCTTGATAAGACTCGGTTAGCAAACTCATCTTGATTCGAAATGACAAGAGATGAGTGAAGAAAATGTAACCTGTCGATGTTACATCGAAAATACAACTACAACGAGAGAGAAAAGAAGATGTCAGCAGAAAGATAGTGAGAGAAGCGTTAGTTACAACCCATGTCAAGGACCACTGTACCTTGCTTGTAGTCGCATTTCGCACACAAAAGGCCTTATCAGGATATGTCTATTGAGCCAACCCAACACAGAAATAAAATGGGCAGCCAGCGGTTTTGGGTGTCTGAGATAACACTATCACTTATCGATAAAGCACACATTTTCTTATCAGGGCGAAATTTTTCAGGCCAAAGTTTATGTAACGTTGCAGAATTTTGGAATTTTTTCACCGGTGGGAAAGTGGGTACAGAAGAAGGTCGCATTGCGGAGGTCCCTTGTGTTTTTATTTTTTTCGAGGGAAGGAAGTTAGGGAAAAAATCCGAAAAGAAGGGCGATCGAATGGGGCCAATAGGTAGGGGAATGACCTGATTGCACCACATAATAACACGTAGTAACACGTAAAAACACCCAATGCCATCCAAAACTCCCAGCATACCCAGCACACCCTGTGAAAATCCCATTCTGCCAAGCACCCATTGTTCCCTCAACCCACAAACTTCCTCCTCCCTGATAAGCTGTGTCTTAACCGTCTATGTAACGTTGCCAATCTTGCGGGCGCGCACTGGCTTAAAACCCACCCTCGGTGAAAAACCGACCAAATTTCTTGTCGCTGCAAAGTGAAAAAAAAAATCTTTTCCAAGTGCCTCTTATCAGTTTTCCATGACTTTTGCATTTTTCTGAATGAACAAAAAGGAGGATTTTGTTGGAATTGGGAGGTTGTTTTCAGTTGTTTGCAGTTGTTTGCAGTGTTTGCAGTGTGTTTCCGAGTTGAGGTGATCGTCGAGAGATCGATATAAATAAAAGGCAAAATCCAGGGTCATTGCACGGATCAACTCACCAATCATCAGCGCCTTTGACGAATATCTCAGTGCTTGCCGCTTCTGTTCTTGACTAAATTTGCACACAATGTCGTCGTCCACGGACCAGGAAGTCGAGGCCAAGGCCGCTTACGATATCACTATCAACAACAAGGAGAGCAGCGACGAAGCCGCCGAGGCGATCATCGCCCCAGGGGCCCATTTCACGCCAGAGTACACCGATCGGTGGTACGACAAGAAGCTCTTTGGGTTCATGCCAAGGTACTCCTCCGGTATGACCCAGGTGTTCATGGTGTCGTTCATCTGCTTCTTGGCGCCTGGCTGTTACAATGCGCTCAGTGGGCTTGGAGGCGCGGGAACAGACGTCAAGGTGGCCGACAACGCCAACGTGGCCTTGTACAGCACCTTTGCCACGATCGGTTTCTTCTCCGGAGCCATCACCAACACCGTTGGGCTCAAGCCAGCGTTGGCCTTTGGCGGTACCGGGTACGCGCTTTACTCCGCCTCCTTGTTGTGCTACTACCACACGAAGAACTCGGGCTTTGTCATCGCATCGGGTGCCATCTTGGGTGTCTGTGCCAGTTGCTTGTGGTCTGCCCAGTCGCAGATTATGCTCTCGTACCCTACTGAGGACAAGAAGGGGAAGGCCATTCTGATGTTCTGGGTGGTGTTCAATCTCGGGGCAGTTATCGGGTCCATCATTCCGTTGGCCAACAACATCAACAACAAGGGCTCCGCCGTCAGTGACGGCACCTATGCTGCCTTCTTGGCCTTGATGGTGCTCGGCTCCGTGTTGGCCTTCTTCATCTTGCCAATGGACAAGGTGTGGAAGTCCGACGGCACCAGGGTCATCTTCAAGAGGGACACCAACTGGAAGACCGAGTTGTACGAGTTGTGGAAGGTGTTGAAGACGGAACCGAGGATCTTGTTCTTGTTCCCGATGTTCTTCACCTCCAACTGGTTCTACACGTACCAGCAGTCGGACTTCAATGCTCCCAGGTTCAACATCCGGACCCGGTCGTTGAACTCGTTGTTGTACTGGGGCATGCAGATGCTGGGCTCGCCTTTTATCGGCTCCATTATGGACTATTCCAAGATCAGACGCTCCGTGAGGGCCAAGATCGGCTGGGTCATCCTCTTTGTCTTAACCAATGCCATCTTTGGCGGAGGCTTGGCCTTCCAATTGCAATACACCA
Source organism: Nakazawaea ambrosiae (assembly GCA_024271865.1). Lineage (NCBI taxonomy): Eukaryota > Fungi > Ascomycota > Pichiomycetes > Alaninales > Pachysolenaceae > Nakazawaea > Nakazawaea ambrosiae. The sequence continues at coordinate 5,076 of JANBXG010000027.1, forward strand.
GAGAGTCTGCCCTCGAAATGCCCTTGATCGACTACAAGGACCGCGAATACATCGGACCTATGTTCCTCTACATGTTCTACGGGTTCTTCGACTCCGTCTGGCAATCGTACATCTACTACATCATGGGGGCCTTGTCTAACAGTGCCCGGAAGTTGGTTGTCTACTCGGGCTTCTACAAAGGTATCCAGTCCGCAGGTGCCGCTATCATCTGGAGAATCGATGCCATGGAGAAACCGTACATGAACATCTTCGGCTCCACCTGGGGTTTGTTGGGTTGTAGTTTGTTGATCGGGATTCCCGTGATCTTCTTCGACGTCACTGACCACACAGATATCGAGAAGGACTTGGAAGATGCCGACAACCGTTTGGAAGATATCGTCAGTCCAACTCAGTCGAAAGCTGCTAGTATAGTTGTGTGAGTGTTGGATCTAGTATCTGAACATGCTTTATCTTTGAATGGTTCCAACTTTTTCAATTGACTTATTTCATTTAGTGCTTGTGTATTTTGTATGGCTCTGTTTTGTTTGCTTTAATCGATTTGCGGAGGAGTGAGAGTACTGTAGTAGTGTGTTTTGTGGCTTTACTTAATAGTTTTGCCTATGGCTAACTAATGGGTACTTGAGTTCCTTGTGACTTTACGAATGGTTCTACGTAGGGTTTTTATCTAATGGTTAAGAGTTGATGCTTTAGTTGGTAGTTCTAGTTAATAGCGTGGTTTTTGGCTTTACTTGACAGTTTTGCATGTGGCTTCGCTGAATAGCTTACTAGATATCTTAAGCTGAATCTTTCAAACTCAATGATTCACTTAATTGAGTAAGGCTTAAGTTAATGACTTTGGTGATAGCTTAAGCTAATAATATGCTTATAGCTCTACCTACTGACTTTACTTAATAGCTTAATTTATTAGCTGAAGTGACTGACTTTACTTAATGGTCCTACTTAATGACGTAATTTATTGGCTTGAGTTATTGGCTTGAGTTGATTGTTTAAGTAAATGGCTGAAGTTGATGATTTACTACTTTACTCAAGTAAATTTTCAAGTTGATGTATTACTTGATACTTAGGTAAATAGCTTTACTCAAGTTTCACTTAATAGCTTAAGTGAGTAGCTTTATTTAAGCTTTACTTGATAGCTTGCGTGAGTAGCTTTATTTAAACTTTGCTCAGTAGCTTAACTTAGTGGCTTTACTTCATAGCTTTACTTAATGTCTTCACTTAATGGCTTTTATAAACAGCTTAACTGAATGATTTCACTTGATGGTTTTATTTGATAGCTTACTTCATAGCTTCACTGAATAGCTCAAGTCAATCCCTTAAGTAAATGGTTGAAGTTAATTCTTTATTAATGGCTTACTTAGTGGCTTACTTAGTGGCTTAAGTAAATAGCTTTAGCTAATGCTCTATCTGCTTACATAACAGCTTTACTTAATAGCTTTACTTCATGGCTAACTCAATGGCCAACTTAATAGCTCACTTCTTCGCTAACCTAATGGCTTACTTAATCGCTTAGCTAATTGCTTAATCTTCACTTAGTAGCTCTTCGTCACCACACTATTACTATGACATATAAATATTTATAGATTATAAAATTACAGATTATCCAGTTGCGGATTATTATTTTCAGCTCTTGAGGAAGTGACTGAGTTCGCCAACGGAGAGGTCACAGTTGTATGGCGACCGTTTTTGTCCGTGTCTTGGTCAGTGCCGTCTGTAAACTCCGACCCTTCCTTCTTGACTCTCAGAGGAGAAGGCAGGCCCACGCTTCCCATGTGGATGGAGTTTTTAGGCGAAGTTCCTGCAGAAGTGTGGGAATTCGAAGGTGACGGGCGGTTCATTTTCTGGGACAACGGCGAGTTCACTTGGTTGAGAGGGGAGTAAGTTGATGTGTAAGGAGAGTTGCGTTGGTTTGAGGCGTTCGAGAAGTTCTGCAGGTTTTGCAGGTTTTGGGAGACGTTACTGTTGGATCTGCTATGGGAGATGGGCAGTTGGAATGATTTTTGCTGGGGCTGTTGCTGGTGTTGCTGGTGTTGCTGATGTTGCTGTTGCTGCTGCTGCTGCTGCTGCGATTCTGCCTCCGGAAACAACGTCTCCGGATCGTCCTTCCGTCCCTTCAACATCTCCTGCGGCTGCGGCGTCGGCGTCGACGAGAGCTCCCGCTTCAAGTCGCTCGCATTGAGCGAGGTCATGTGGCTCTCTGTGGTGTTGAACAAGCCCGGAATGTGGAACAAGATGGTGTCCAACTGCTCCAACGCGGCACCTGCCTGGTCGAAACCTTTGGCACTCACCCGCAAGATCCACCGGTAGTTGTACACCTGGTCCTTGTACAAGTTGGCCTCCTCTGCGGTGGGCGAGGTGACGAACAAGATCGCGGCAAAGGTGCCGATCAACGTGAAGTTCGCCGTGGCGGAGGAGTGCCAGAACGAGTGGATGTGTTCCGGTTTCAAAGAGCGGACAAACTCGATCGCGGCCAACAACCGGGTGCGGGCAGCGGTGCGGCACACCTGCACCAACTCGGGCGGGTTGTCGGGGCTCAACGTGGTGATGATCTTGCGGTGCAACGTGATCTCTGCAGCGAAATACGCCAACTGCAAGTAACCGTTGGAGTTCAACTTGCGGGGCTGCACGGCATTCAACTGCAACTCGTTGGGCAACGAGTGGTACCACTGCCGCAACTTCAACTGCAACGGCTTGGCCGCCTTGAGCACCTGGTCGATCCGCGTGAGCTCGCGCATCGCCGACATACTGAACAAGGAGTCCAAGATCTGCGACAAGATCTGCGACAACGAGATCATCTCCTTGAAGAGGAGCTTGCCGTTGTCGATGTCCGTGGAGCCCTCCTTGGTGCTGTCCGGCTCGTTCGACCGCTCGGGGAAGTCCTCATCGGTGACAAAGTTCACCGACCAGTTGCGGTCCTCGAGGATGTGCGACGGCCGCGACTCGATGAGTGACAACCACTTGTCCTGGAGGTACACGGCCCAGGCCAAGCGCCTGCGGAGCCCGCGCTCCCACTTCGGGAGTCGCCAGTCGGCACAGTCGAGCCCCAACCCGAGCTCCTCCGCCAAGGCGACCACCTGCGAGCAGAGCGCCCAGTTGCGGGTGTTGTCGCCGCGGCACTGCAACAACAACAACCCGGCCTGCACGGCACTGAGCTTGGGCCTCTCGATGACGAACGAGAACGACTGCATCGCGAGCTTCTGCAAGGACACCACGTTGGGTTTCGGGAACTGCGACAACTGCGGGTCGTAGTCCCACCACTGGATCGCCAACGAGTACACCGCTGCCAACAAGGGAGCACTGAACTCGCGGTGCGTCCGCGAGTACTTCTCCAAGAACACCTTCTTGTGCAAGACGGGGAAACTCGGGTGCACGATGCGGAAGTAGAGCTCGATCAAGATCTTGCCGTGCGGCGCGACAAACCGTTCCACGGCATCCACGTTGCGCTCGGTCATCTCGTACAACTTCTCGGTGTAGTCGTCCTTCAAGGTGAACTGCACGTTCGGGGCCACCTTCCGCAACGAAGTGGTCTGGTTCAACTGCACTTGGTCCACCTTGTCGAACTGGATCTTGTTCAACAAGACCGGGTCGTAGATGGACGACGGCCCGATGTAGAAGCTGGACCGCGGGTACTGCAAGCTGAGCGTTCGCTTCAACAACGAGTACCCCGGCATCACCGAGTAGTCCTGCACGGGGTCCACCTCCCGGATGGGGACCGTTGGCGGCGGATGGAGCTCGTCCACGATGTACTTGGCCCGCTTCGCGGAAGGATCGAAGTCAGTCTTCTTCGGATAAGTGCACTCGGTGCCTCGGATCGTGCACTGCTGGCAGCTGGCCGAGTTAGGCACCGGGATGCATTTGGTTTTACGTCTTCTGCAGAACTCGCAGGGTCTTATCTTGGTCCTTGCCGTGGCTGGGGTGTCTTTTTTCTTGGTCTTGGAAGGTTTGCCGGGTTTTACTTGGTTTACTGTGTTCTGCAGGTCCGCTGGTTGTTGGAGCTGTGCCTGTGCCTGTGGTTGCTGGAATGAGTCCAAAAAGGTGTGGCCCGCGCTTGTGCCAGTGCTATTGTTACTGTTGTTGTTGTTGTTGTTTTGCGACACCAGCAGCGCGGCCGCTATCGATGCCTGGAACCGGGGCGGGATTTGCAACCCCAATTGCGACGAGATGTTCTCCGTGCTGCCACTAGCGGCATTTTGCTGGTAGTACAAGAGCTCCGCTGGAGACCGTACGTTGAAAGGCGGCGACGTGTGCGAGTCCGTGTGGAAGAACTTGTTCGCGGCTGGATGCTGCTGCGGTGGCTCGTGCGACGCACTCGTCTCTGACGACATACCTCCACCGATGATGTTATTGGAGTCAGCATGGCCAGCAGCTCCATTATTAGTACTATGTGCACTTGCAACGGCACCAGCCACGACTCCTGCGCCGTTAGTGGAGAGAAAGGCATTGTTGTGGATCCCCGGGTCCGACAAGAAGTCGTTCAAATCGGTGTCTTGCCAATTTCCAAACTCATGGCTCGACATTCCAGTCATCGGACTCTCGTAAAACTGGGTATTGGTGTTATTGTTGTTGGTGCTACTGCCGTTGTTCCTGCTGTTCGACGCCTGGGGCTTGTCTCCGGTGTGGGGGGAATTATTCGACATGACAGCGCGCGTTCGATTGGCTCTCGAATGTTAGCTTCTCGGTGTCTCTCTCACTCTCAATGGGGTACACTCTTTCAAGGATGCGAGGCCAAGAAAATGAATGTATGAAAAATCACAAAAAAAAAAAGATAAAAAAAAAAAGAATAAGGAAAAAAATCAACTTTAAACAGCAGCGTGAAAAAATGCGAGGGGGAAAGCGAAAAGAGCAAGGACAAGGGGGGTAAATACAAGCAAAAGACGGGCGGTTGAGTTCAAACGCTGTGGTGACAGTGGGAAACGGGTTGCAAGAGCAGAATGGGCGATTTAAACGGCAGGTTTTAGTCCCAATTGATTATAAACAGATGGGTGTTCTTAATTTTTCCGCCTGATAACAAAATAATCAAAAATGTATAAAATGTTTGACTCGCCTAGATTTTTATGTCCCACTTTTTTCCTAATTTTGCGGAAGCTAAGGTTGAACTTTTGTTCCCTCTTTAGTTTAAGCATTGCTCGGTTACTGTTTTCTTTTCTTAGTTTGTGTGTAGGTGACATTCTACCTTGCGGCTGATTCTTAGGTCGAAGGGAGGAGAGTAGCAGCTGACCTGACGAACGCAATGTTGCTACGTAATCGTAGATCTCATAAATCTTGCCTGGTGCTGTGGGCCTTTGTATGTCGGTCTTAAGATGTCTCAACTTTAAATTAAGACTTTGCAAGTGCCCAAATCCCTGCAAATGTCTTGTTTTTAACCAAAAACAAGCATCTCGTCTCCCTGTCTGTCCCATATTGTGGTTGCAATTGTGCTTGACGTTTATCCACCTGTTCTTGCTGCAAGAGAACCTCTAAAGTTGCTCTTTAGGGGCCACAAGAGAGGCTGAGACATTGTAGAAACATCCACTCCAGGTTACCAAGGCGTGGAAACCACTTCTAACTCGACACGTGGTCTCCAATAAACTCTCGCTTCTCATTGTGTCCCAAATCGCGTCCCCAAAACAAGTGAATCCCCTTCCACACTTGGAAGTCCACACTTTTCTGACAAAAATCGCCTCCAAATCTTCACATAACAGTAGCAGAAATTCAGTGGTTGTGCAACGAAATGGAAGGTTGGCCGAGTGGTCTAAGGCGGTAGACTCAAGATCTACTGGGCGTGAGTCCGCGGGAGTTCGAACCTCTCACCTTTCATTATTTTTTTGAATTTTTTTTTTTTTTGTTCTCATTTTTCATTTTTTGGCCCTCTTTATTTTTCCGGCTTCAACCTTTTTGGTTTTGCTTTGGACCGGGACAGATGATCTGGATCAGTTGAAGCTAGACACCAAAGGATTACAGAAGTTCATCGACTTTCTTCAAATACCAAATCAATGTTTATTCTTATATATCTTGTAGCCTATAAAATGGTAATCATCATTACCTCACCACAGTTGAATCAATCAAATACAGTAAGATAAGCTTCAGCAATGAATCTTGCCCTTGCGTTCAAAAATAATTTCATTTCACTGATCTCTTTATCGACTTCCTCCATGAATTCAATGACAAAATCTATCAATTTGGCCTTGATCATGATCTCATTGTGATAGTTAGTCAAGAGGAAACTAATGTCGTAACCTTCAATAGGTACTCTTCTTAGTATTACGAAATTTTCAGCTCTCTTGGTTAAAAATGAGGTGAACTTGTCAACCAAGAAGTTTTCAATCTCATCACTTTGCTTGATCTTTATGGAAATACGGACACTGTTGATCGACGATTCGATGAAAACTCTTTCAGTCTCATTTCTTGAAATTGTAATTGGATTCAACAAGATTTCTTTTGTCTTTTGACTTTCAACTTCTGGATAGTTGTGCCTTTCACTTAGTTGGGATGGGAAGTTTTCTAAACACAATGCAGCGGTCAAGGAAGATCTGACTGCACTTAAATAAGGACGTAAAGATTGTGACTGAAGCGATGGTAATCAAGTTAGTAACATGCGCCGATACACTTAGACGGGATTTGGATGACTGCAACATCACCGATTCATGGACACTATTTCATCATCAATCAAGTTCAATCACTCCAAATTCAAACAATCCGCTACTTACCATTTTGATTGGACCAAATTCAATAAATCTGTTGTACCAATTGATGGATCCAATGTATTCGATAAATTAAATCTATAACAATTTATTACTTCAACTTCTCACTTTCTTCTTTTTTTCAACGCCTATTTTATTTATTTAGTCCGATTTACTTGTCAAGTGGGAGAAGCAAGCCAAATTGATATTTCGTGCACTAACGAGAAGGGGAAAATTATTTTTTCTCTCTTTAAAACAAGAACAAGAATAAGATTTCAAGTGAGAAGAAGGAAAGGGCTTGGATTGCAAAAGCGGGTGTGTAGAAGGTGCAACAATTTGAAATTCGGTTTAGTCTAGCTTCGTGTCAGGTTCATACGCAGCGGTATAGAAGTGAAGCAAGAATTGTAGAAAAGAAAAAAGGAGTATGCTGGTGTGGGAGAAAGCTACCGATGACGAAGGTAGAACTTACTACTACAATACCGAAACAAATGAGACGTCATGGGAAAATCCTGAGGAGTCCGAGTCTGTTGAAGTTCAAATGGAAGATCTGAACCAGTCCGTGGCACTGGGGCTGCAAGTTCTGAGTAATTGGGAGAAATACACCACGGAAGATGGTCAAGTTTACTACTACAACACCATTACCCAAGAAAGTTCATGGGAGGTTCCAAGTGAATTGAAACAAGATGATGAACTGGGGGTACAAGACAAAGATGGAGATGATCTGGAAACTTCAAAATCACACGGCCAGAGTGTTGCCACGCCGGAGGACCCCGACAAGCTAAGAGAATTGCAATCGAAATATCCAAATCAAAGTAAAATATGGAGTAAGAAACATTTGAATAACTCCATAACACCCAAACAATTGGAACTGGCAAAGAGTGAATTCGTAGATATGCTCAAAGAGAAAGAAGTGGATTCAAGCTGGCCGTTGACAAAAGTGATGGAGACATTCATAAAAGATCCCAGGTATTGGAATATCTCCGACTCGTTGATGAAAAAGGAATTGTATGAAAGCTATTTGATAAGTAAAGCTGAAGAAGAGTATGAAAAGAGTTTGAACTCGAAGGAGCTGTTCAAGAAAGATTTCATTAAAGTGTTGCAGAAACATAATGTGGAGTATTTCTCTAGGTGGAGAACGTTTTCGGTCAAGATAATCGACGAACCGATATACTCTTTACTGAGTGAAAAGTTGAAGAAAGAGTTATTCAACGAGTATGTGAAGCAATTGAAGAAGGACCATGAAGATAAAATTGAAGAGTCGAAAAAACAGCCTTTGGAAGAGTTGCGAGAGTACTTGACCAATGATTTGAAATTGGATCTTGGTTCCAGCTTCGATGATTTAATGCTGCATATCAAGCAAGACCAAAGGTTCAAAGATAATAAGCATTTCGAGTTGTTGACAAACTTGGATATCTTGAACACATATGACTCCATAATGAAAGATTTGGAATTGAAGCACAACTTCATCTTACGATATCACAAGCTTAGAAATTATAATAGAGATAAAAACTCAAGACTTGAATTCAAGAAATTGTTAGAAGAGAAGAATAAAGAGATGAGAATCACACCGAAGACCACGTGGTTCAGCTTTTGTTCGATGATCAAAGACACTCCTCAATTCAAAGATCTTGTCGGGAGATCGGGTTCGTCGCCAATTGACTATTTCTGGGATCTCTTGGACGAGTCAAGTCAATTCTTGAACCTGCAAAAAAACCTTGTCGTTTCGAAATTCTTGGATCTTCAGATTCAGGCTGATCAGTATGACACTTTAGAGAAGTTCTTAAATATTTGCAAAGATAACGAGTTGCTACAGGACTTGAATGAGGAGGAGATGAGATATATCTTTGAGTCTTTGCAAGAGGCCAAGGTCTCGAAAACGGATAATGAAAAGGGGAGTGGAACTGCGACAAGGCCAAGGGACCAAAGAGATTTATCACCTGCAAGACAAAGTATTAATTACAAGACACAAAGAGATGAACATGAAAACAAACCGATCGATGTGGGGACAAGAAAGACATCAATACCAAATTCGGGCAGCGGTGATTTAGATTACTGAAAGAATGATAAATAATAAATATAACTCCTCCCGTGATGTGGTATAAAATTCACCTATATAAAATAAATTAGAAATCAGATAGTAAGCATAAAAAGAATGATATCCGAACTGCTTGAAATGAGTGACAACTAGTTTGATATTTGCAGCAATGATACGGTGAATGTTGTTCATAAGCAATGAATAGAAAATAGTAAAGGGTTGTCAAATGCAGCATAAAAAAAAAAACTGAAAGTAGAGTGGAAAATTATATTAGTTCAAGATTTATGATACATGAAAGGCAAACCACCATCTCTCCTGCTCCTCTCCTTACTTCTTCTCATATCAAATCAGCTGTACTGCCAAATCTGTGGTCTGTGATCAGATCACCTGTTAGACTCAAGGTGTGTTTCATGTGCGAGGACAAATTGTCGACAGATCCCTTCACTGTTTCACTCACAGCGTCGTCCAATTCCATGTCAAGATCATCTTGCTCGATACTTGACACATCCTCGTCTTCGTCATTTGAGTCCAAATCGTCCGAATCAGAGTTCTCATCATCGAAATCATCGTCGTCGTCGTCATCGTCGTCGTCATCTTCGTCGTCTTCATCATCCTCATCATCCTCCTCTACGCCCTCTCCACTTATTCCTTGACTAGCAAGCTCCGCCAGCTTGGCCAGCTTGATTTCCTTGATCTTTCTCATCACTGTATCAACAATATCCGTCCATTCACGCATTCCCCCCATTCCAATATCTCCACAAACCAACACTTTCTCCACCGGCTTCAACACTTTGATGAATTTGAAGTCCTCTTGTAAAATGTTTAAATGTTTCTTCGTCATTGGATGCGTGTACATCAATGTGTTCATGGCTGGGGCACACAAGATCGGAATTGTTGGGTTCCAGGATCTGATGATCGAGGTCAACAAATTGTCGCACAATCCGTTCAGAATTTTGGCCAAGGTGTTGGCTGAAAGTGGGGCGATCAAGAAAATATCAGCCCATTTACGCAACTCGACGTGCAAAATAGGATCTCCAGGCTTGCCAAAAGTGTTGGACCATTCATCAGAGTCTCTCCAAATCTTCACCTCTGACGAGATCTTGGATCCTTTCAAGAAATGCTCTGCAGGTTTGGTCACCACAAGTTGTATCGACACCTTTTCCGGTCCATATATCTTCTGCAACTTGTCAATGATCATTGGCACCTTGATAGTGGCCACACTACCTGTGGCACCGATCAAGATATGGATCTTCTTATCGTCTTCTCTTTGCAAGTACTGGGTGAATGGCACTATTGGACCCGTTGGCGAGGCTACAATTGTTTTCGGGATGCTCTTCTTCTTAGGAGGAGCATTGATTGGCTCTGTTGGCACGGGTGCTTCAGAGAAATCGCTTGTGGCACCCAGGGAAAGTGGGGAATGGAAGCTTATATTTGAGGATATGGAGTTGTTTCTGGAATAGTCGCCGTTTTGTAGCTGTTGCTGTGATTGAACGGACGATGCTGGTCTCGCTGGGAAGTTCGAGTCCTGAGACTTGGCGTGGAATTGCAAATAGTCACCGTTGGAAGAGCCCTGTCTGGAAGAAAAAGGACTTGGCGACTTTCTTCTATCAGGAGCTACAGCGACGCTGGCACCTGGGCCTGTCAGAATCTGATTTGCACCTACTGAAACACCATTTGAAGACACTATTCTTGTCTGTGTTGAAGATGGTTGTCTTGAAGAGGTTCCAGAAGGCGAAGACACCTTTGGGTAACTGACTATACCTCCCGTGATGTTGATCTGCGACGGCCTTGCACTGATGGAACCTCTATGCGACTTCTCCACGTTCGAAGGGACGTTAAAAGATATGCTATTTGTGTGCTTCAACAGACTGTTTGGGGTCGTGTTGAGAGTCGTGGAGGAGAACCCAATTTGATTCAGAGTAGTGTTGATAGGGGTAGTGACAGAGTCTTGCAGCCTTAAATGAGAAGGTTGTTGCGATGATTGATGCTCTTGAAATGACGTTGTTTGATGATAATGCAAATTTGTTTGTAAATTAGGAAGATCCGGTTGTTTTAGCGTTGATGATGTCAGATCGGATTTATTCAAGATTGGCTTTGGAGGCGCGGTGAAATGGGCTTGCAAGGCATGAGATGGCAGCAGTTGATGGCCCGGTCTGCTGGTCCCGTCCTTGTTATTACTGTCCTGATTATTTGAATGTTCAACTGATGGCATATTGGATGGTGTGGATTGCTTGGATTGCTTGGATTTCTTGGAAATGATTTCTGCCGATGAGTTCAGATGAAACACAAGTTAAATTTGCGATTTTGAAGATCTGAGTCCTCGACTAGTCTCTTGATCAGTGATATAAACTTGTTCCCGTCTTGGTATGGTATCTGCTTCTGCGATGGTTGACCCTCCTTATCCTGAATAACTCTCTACTGATTCAATTTATAAAAAGTTGAAGTAAGGGACAGGCAAAAAAAATATTATAAGCACAGACACAGAAAATGAGAGGAAAATGATCTTCTCCCTTTTTTTTCCCTTCCGTATCGACTTTGGAGCGTAGGCAAAGAAGATCCTTGGACAAAGAAAAATGTGAAAGACAAAGTTGAAGATTCAAATTCGTGAACACCCGAGGGACTGGACAAGAATGATATCAAGTGATGGATAGCGCTGATATAATTTGAATTAATTCTCGTTGAGGCTTTTTTTGTAATTATTGGGTTCTGATGGTTTATATGGAAAAAAAAATTTGAAAAGGAAAAAAATTTATTGAAGTAAAAACAAAAAAAAAATTAACAAAAAGGACAAGGTCAGAAGAAAAAAAAATTCCGAGCTCGTTCTTGTGTGTGTAATCAAGTGGATACACTAAGTAAAATGTAATTTGGTGTTGCCTTTTTTTTTTGTCTTTTTTTTTTTAATTTTTTCCTATGACTTGTAAGTTCTCCTTTGTTTTATACTCACAGTTTCCCTCTTTGATCCACCTCTTCTCTGTTGTAAGGCAGCAAACACATTTGAAAGGTTAAGTTAAAAAAAAACTGTGCCCTTTTTTTACTTTTGCTTTTATGAAGTACCGATCGAGTCAGAGTAAAAAAAAAGTGTATAGTGACTTTGCAAGAAAAATGCAATTTGCTCTTTGAAGTCTTGTAAGTTAGACTTGTTTGAAGAGAAATCTAATAAGAGACACCAGAGTTATAGTGATCGAGAAATGTTTTGCACTAAGCTGATGTTTTTGGAGTTGCAAATATTACTAATAAGAATTTAAATTGACTGCAGTGAGATCACCCACACACCCACACACAAATAAAATGTACTTGAACTGCCAGAGTGACAATCCTTCTGCCTCTTGGGATCGAAAACAAGAGAAAAAAAATTTGGAATTGTCATATTATTTTCATGCAGTTGTACCTTTTACTCATATTTAGTCTCTTGTGCTCAACGTCTCACCCTTCGCCATTCATTTGAGTCATTAATTTGGCCTATTGCAGTTACACAACTTTTAAGATCTAACCTTGAAATGTCTCACTTCATTCATTATAGTCACTGTAGTTTCTTGCACTTATTATCTCTTATCTTTTATAATTTTAATTCGTACCTACCTACCCCTTGTCCCTATCCTCTCCTGAGCTCATCATCCCGAGGGAGGACTATTATTCAAATCTTGAAAGAAAAAAAGCAAAAAGATATTTTTGACTCGATATAGGCAAACGAAGAGGCTGCTGTCATGACAAAATTCCCTCGACATCATCGCTAAAGTGAAGTTTTTTTTCATTTCTCCTCCCCTACGTTTAGACTCCAATTCCGCTACACCGGGTCCAAATTTACTCAAGAAATCTATACAAACGCAAGCAGAGTCCTTAGTAAAATACAGTACACTCGGTAGGGCTTAAAAGAAAAAATACCAATGCTCTCTACTTTTGTATGTGTTTTTTTTTCTTTTTTTCTTAGTAAAAAAAAAATTAATTTAAGTGTTAAACTCAATTTAAATCCCTCAAGCACGTAGTATTTTTATTTTCAGTTTTAATAAAAAATTCTCCAGAGAGTAGTGTGTATTGCTTAAAAACTACTTCAGGTGTATCCCCAATTTGAAACACCCCTCGTTCCTTCTCATGCTAGTAAAACTGTCTGCTTCTTCTCCTTATGCAGTCTTCTAAACCTGGATTCTTGTTAACTGACAACACTCCATGGTTCGATGTACTCTGTCTGTCGAGTTTGATGAAACTGGGGTTCTCACAAGACACGTTTCTCTCAAGAAATTTATCTCGTACTAAATTATTATTCACCTGCGTGTTTGCTTTTGAGCTAAGAAAATTTCTTAGGTTCCCAGCATCATGAGACTCTTGTAATGGGTTCCTTTTCAGCAACGAGAACTTTCTCTTGAAGTTGGTATTTTTCATCTTGGCATTCAAAGAAAAATACTCTCTTAGTGAGCCCTTGTGCTTCAAGTAGTTACGCTTCCCGTTCCCGGTCAGATAACTTGAACTGACAATTTCATTTTCATCTTGTTTCGTGCGGCCTTCAACTTCTTCACTATTAAAGGGCTCCCTCACTTGTTTCAATTTTGTTTTTTCTTTTTTGCTCTTGACTTTTCCAAGAGATCGATGTCTTCCTGACGCTAGACTTAGGTTGGCTGAGACAGCACCAAGAAGTGTGAAATTTGGCGACTCCACTGCACTGTGGAATTGCTCATCTTCTGCTGTCGAGTCAAATGAGAATTCGTCCCAGACATCTCTATTGTTCCCTGTAGGGTCAAATTTCGGATCTGCTTTGTGGAGGACTCTTTTAGACTTCCTCCGCTGAAACCCTTGTCGAATAAACGTTAAAGCGGGCCACTGAAAGGTTTTTTCAGAATGATCACTCTCGGAGCCACTTGAACTGTGTATCATAGTCTCTTTTGAGTGGTTATCGAAGCTGAGTCGTGGAAAATTTTGTGCCCTAATTTTTTTTAGACCTGTGACAATTTCAAACTCTTCGTCTTCCAGATAAATTTGGTTCCCTTGATCTTGGGCTTCTTTGGTTGTATTTCTTTTCTTTCTCTTGAAAAGAGTCCACCTTTGATGCTGTCCTGTCTTGGAGCTGTTTCTCTGTATTGGGAATGGCGGTGTTTTAAGACCTTCATCTCCATCCATATTGTCCTCTATTCTCGTGGGTGAACATATTGGCGTGGGTAATCGGGTTATTCTGGTGAATTCACTACCTCCCTCGTCGTTGTTCCTTTCTGAAATGTTGAAGAAATCGTAATCCAAGCTGGTCCCCGAGAAGGGGAGAACCGAACTGAGATTTATCATCGCTTTGCAGCAGTCAGATGGAGGTTTTTTTATTCAGATTCCGCTTTAATGTTTGAACAAGATCTTATAAAATATTTATTTTATATTGAGTACCAAAAATACCTGAACCAAGTTCCAACAATGAAACTTCCTCTTACCAGCTAGCAACTGACTTCTCATATTCAAAATCTCATTTCCTGTCCAATAGTTTCTGATATATGTCAATTTTTGCAAATGTGTGTTTGTGTCAACCCCTCGAGGGCCCACCTTGGGCATCTGAGCCGCACAGAAATTAGTGCCTTGGAAATTATTTTTGAAAAAATAGTGAAAAAGTATTTCTCACTGTAGAGAGAAAATAAGTACTGTACAAATGTAAACAAAGAAGGATATAGATCAAGAAGGCCAAGGCAAGCTGGGTAGAGTGCTATATTGTGATATTCAAGATCGGGTATTGTCGAAATAATGCTAGAGCTCCGAAAGGTACTTCAAAAAACAATAACGTCCCAGAAATTGGGCAAGGATGTACTTCAGTCGATCTGTAGAAATTGTGGATTGCGTAAGTAGAAAGACACTCTTTGGTAAATGGGGTTTTGCCAAAAATCGCAGTTTATCTCTTGAAATTACCTACTAACTCACGAACCAATACTTTTTTTTTAGCATTATCCTCAAGCTATACAAAATCTAAACTCATGGATATCATAGCAGATGGTCTAGGAAGAAACTCTCTAATCCACAAACCCATGAATATGGTGCGATCGGTTGGTGAAAAGGGGAAACCTTCCAAAAATCAGTATGATATACTTTCAATTGACGTAGGTATCAAGAATTTCTCGTATTGTAAACTACAAGTGGATAGAAAATCACCTTTCGACATTGCTGTAACTGTAGACGAGTGGCGTAAAATGGACCTTCTCAATTGGGCTCAAAAACCCGTTGATCTCGAGTTCAACCCCACAAACTATTCAAGTATATCGAGCAAATTGGTCTTCGAGTTGATTTTGGGACCGAGGGGTAACATCCCTGATTTGATTTTAATAGAGAGACAGAGATTTAGAAGTATGGGTAGTAAAAACGTACTTGAGACGGTGATTAGGTCAGCTGTATTAGAGAATATGTTGTTTGCAACGTTGGACCTGCTTCAAACGCTCGAACCAAAAACTTATGATTACCAATTGCAATCGTCATCACCATTGTTGATGACAAGTTATTGGGAAAATTTCAAATCCTTAAGTAATGAGAGATATAATATGACAGATCTGGTACAGAAGAAGCATCGGATAGAATTAGTCACCAGCTGGTTAACAAACTCGAAAATCTCGATACCGAAGTTGGATATGAATGAAGTGTCTTTCAAACTGAAAATCGCAAAGACGAGGAATTCTTCTAGAAGGCTTTTCCATATAGTTGACCGTATGAACGATAATATATTATCCAAACATCGTTCAGAAACACAGAAAGGTGACGATTTGGCAGACTCATTATTGCACGGAATCACATGGTTGAGGTTCGAACAAAATAAGCAAAGGTTTTACAACACTTTGGTCACAGATCCTCTCAACCTTGTGAATTTGATAAATACTGTCGAACAAGCTCATATAAACGAGATAGTTGACGGATAAGAAATGAATATTGAGATCCGGATGGGTAGTGTGTGGCAGACGAAATTCCCATACAAAAAAAGTTCACGCACACAATTTGATGGATTAAAACTGACCAACAAAAAAAGTAGAAAGGAAAAAAACAGTGCGATAGAACTAAACGACGTGTTTATAAAAGTGATAGTGTTTGAGATCGATCCATTGGAAACAGGTAGAATCAATTTGCTACTGCCCGTCTGATCTTTGCTAAAGCCACCATCATGAACTTACGTGGGAACTTGTTACAATTGTCCAATATCTGTATGGTGTTGGCCTCAACATTCATCTTTTGGAAGACATTAGCTTTAGTATCCAACTCTCCATCACCAATTGTTGTTGTGTTATCGGGGTCAATGGAACCTGCATTCCAAAGAGGTGATGTGCTATTCTTGTGGAACAGACAGAAATACCAAGATGTCGGGGACATTGTGGTTTATAACTTGAATAACAGAGATATACCAATTGTTCACAGAGTCTTGAGAGAACATAAAGTGATTCCTACAGAGGAAGAAATACTGAAACACGAGGCTAAGAAGAAGACCAGAAAGTCCAAGAAGTTCAGAAATCAAGTATTGAAGCCACAACAAAAGTTGTTCACCAAGGGTGATAATAATCCAACTGATGATTTGCCTTTATATGGACCCTCAAAGATGTATCTTGATAGAGAACGTGACATAATCGGATCTGTAAAGGCATATATTCCAAAGGTTGGATATGTGACCATCTATTTGACAGAGAATGTCTATGTAAAATACCTGTTGATACTGTTAATATGTTTGCCATCGTTGTTTTCAAACGAACTGTGATGGCATTTTTATGTAAAAAAAAAAAGTATTAAATAGATTAAGGAATATATGAATTTACTACGGGTCAATTGCTGATCACCTTTCGTGGATGTAGACATAGAATGAAGACTTTCGATCACTCAGTTACCTATCAGATAATTATTGAATATCCGAATCGTCGTTATTACTCAGTGTAAAGGTACGTCCATCCGGCAATAGGCAAAAAGGGCACCATTTTGAGATGACAAACTCTCTTTTTTGATAAAATTTGGGTAAATCATTCGAGCCATTATCTCTTTAAGCTACTGAATGCAGTTTAAGAGAATGAATCGGTCACTGTCTCAAAAACGAGATCAATTATCACCTATTAGATTCTCACTGAGTGTATTCTCTATCTGCTCTCTTTCCCTTTATATCTAGGCACTATGGCCGAGCGGTTAAGGCGAAAGACTTGAATCGTTTAATAATTCATAGTTATCTTTTGGGATTCTCCCGCGCAGGTTCGAGTCCTGCTGGTGTCGTTATGTTTTTTTTTGTTTTTTTTTTTGATTTTTCTTTTGTTTTTTTTCTGAAATAACCCCCCTCTTATGGAACCAAGGTTTGACCTGTGCACTTGTTCGTGATATCAAGTTGAAGGAAGACTAGGCTCCATGAAAGGATTATTCTTTGAAGTTTCTACAATTTTTACAAACCCAAGTATGACAAAGTAAAAGTACAATTTTTACAAATCCAAGTATGACAAAGTAAAAGTATTATTTCACATCTAACACCCCTAAACAATAATTGCACAAGAAAACTGCTTTTCATCGAAATGAGAACTAAGCGAGATTTCGAAATCACTTCGAATTAGCTTCAACAGCAGTATCCTCGACCAAAGATACTTTCTCCTTTTCTTCAAAGAGAGAGCTTTCAATAGCAGCAACTTCATCGGCACTTTCTGTCTTGGAAAGATCAAGCTTGCGGTAAGCGTAAATGGTGAAAAATCCATAAGAGGAACAGAGGAAGTAAGCAGTCATTGGGACAACCAACATGACCCTGTGACTATGTGCAACAGATGAATCGGCAACCACACCGGTCAAAGGTGAAATCAACATAGCACCAGAAATACTCATAACAATAAGTGAACCACCTGTTTTTGAATGTCTACCCAAACCTCTGAGACCCAAAGCAAAAATAGTTGAGTAACAACTTGATTCGAAGAAAAAGATAGTCATGTACAAACCAACACCCGCTCTTCCATCGACAGCGGCAGCACAAGCTGCGAAGACACCACAAAGTAAAATGGACACCGTGAAGATATATTGTGGTTTAATGTATTTTAAGAGAACAACTGTTATGAAACGACCAACGGTGAAAACAGCTTGAGCAATTGATAAATAATTGGATCCCGTACTATTTTTGATACCCGCATTATATCTGCAATAGTTGATATAGGAAGAAGCTATAGCGACTTGAGCACCAACATAGGTGAATTGTGCAAAACAAGCCCAAAACAAAGGATACAATTTCCAAAGTGGTTTGGTGTCGTCGTAAATACCATCCGATCTCAAGGAAAGTCTATGTAAATCTTCAGCAGTAGCTTCTGGTAAATCAATGATGAACATAAAGACGAAAGCCAACATGAACACAAAAAGACCAATTGCCAAATAAACCCATTGAACAGAGCTTAAACTATTGGCATTCTTACCATTGAAGAAAGCATGAGACAGAATAGCTGGGGCCAGCACAGAACCTATTCCATTGAATGCTTGCGCAAAATTGATTCTCATCTCCATATATTGTGGTGGACCTAATAATGTAGCAAATGGGTTGGCACTCACTTCTAAAGTCGACAACCCACAACCGGCAACAAACATCACACCACAGAAACCACCAAAAGTTTCATATTTAGCACAAGGCCAAGAGATGAAACTGGCAATACCAAAGATACTCAACCCCACTACAAAAGTTATTCTGTAACCGAATTTTCTAAGCACGTGACCAGAGAAAGTTGGAGGGGCTACGAAATAACCCCCAAAATAGGCCACTTGCAAATAGTAAGAATCCTGTTGAGAAACGTTAAGCAGTGTTTGGAAATGTGAGTTCAAGGTGTCTAATAACCCGTACGAGAAACCCCAAAGGAAGAAAATCAACGTGACGAAGGAAAATGGGAAGATGGATTGTTTGAACGTGATATCCGAGACTTTGATACCTCTTTTCTCATAAGAGTTAGGACCATAATGGCCGAATCTGAGCACTTTATCTTTGAAGCCCATCTCTTGTTATTTTGGAATGATATTGTTGGACACTAACAAGATGAGTTTGCAAAATATTCGTAAATGAAGATTCTACTTGAAAGAGGTAGAAATATTAATCAGTTTATATAAGATGCATTTCCGCTACACATAAGTCAAGACCAAAAAAGAGACCACATCTAAATCCGTCCATTTCCCCCTCTCTCCTCATAGCAATGATCTCCCTTTGTCCATAAAAAGTAATCGGAACTTATACCCATATTAGATGGCGATGAGCATACTGGGACAATCAAACGGCTTGCACTAAAGAAAGAACAGGTTGATCATCCAAATGAACATAGTTCTCTTGCCCAGGAATACTTTTCGTGCCCATTAGGGTGACGAAATTTTTTTCTCTAGCTTGAGTCATCTTGGCAGGAATAGATGACCTTGTCTTGCACTTTACTCTGTTATTCTTAACGGCTTTTCCCCACAATTTACAATTCACTGAAATGCCTGCAGATCTTTTGAGGAGACAAAAGGCTTTGTTTATTGAGATGATGGGACCTCGAAAGGACAATCAATGGTCCGAAGATGGGGAAACCAGTTAGTTAGTTTGTTGGGGAAACAAAGAGAAGTCAAAAAATACAGGTTTGTCTCATCGCTTGGAAGAGGGTCACGTAGGGCTGATGACGGTTATGTTGATTCGTTCTCCTGTAAACGAGGCTACACCGCCAAGATATGGATAGGTGCAGAGAATCTCGTTCTACTGTATGAGACGGACTCTTAATGCAAATCCGAATGACTTGGGAATTTCGTGTTTCATTTCCCCTTGAGAGATATAGTGGGTATTGAGAATTGAACAGATGTGACGATCTGCCGCAAAAAAACCTAAATCCAGCATGCAAGCATAATATTGGTTTTTTTTTTAGCAAGGCAAGAGCAAGAAAGATTACCAAAAAAAGCACTCAAGCAAATTAAGGAATTGCTTGGACTACTTAGTAGACTAGTCAGCCTTATCGAGGAGTGGATAATTTTCAAAGTCTGACTAGTGAATCTGTGTATATATTCAGAGCTGGTGGTGGACTTGGAAGTGGCATATCCAAAAAAAAAAATAATGCAGCATCAAAAGCCACTCCTACAAGACAGTGACGTAGATGCAAAGAGAACCAGGCAATTTTGCATGATTGCAACTAAAATTGTGGGGTAAAAAAACTAAAAGTAGAGTGGGAATTTAATTTGGTGCCCGATCAATTTTCACCTCCGCACTGAAAATGGGTGTTTCAACTATTGCATTCACTTCATCGACTAACCCCAACCCCCTCTTCTTGACTCCCCACAGGTATCATCAGATCTGACATGAGGAACGTTGTCAATATATTATTTTTTTTCGGTCAACTCAAACGATGCCTCTGGAGTCATTGCCCTGAATTGTAAAAATAATAATTATATATAGTTGAAACAAACGGGGAAGTAATATTATCACTTCACAATATCATATATCTGAACGAGCAACTTGGCAAATGGCTATTGAACCAATATCGAAACCGTTCCAAATCTTGGACCCTGGATTATCTGATGTATCTCCTCTTATCCTAGGAGGCGCGGCATTCAGTCAACAATACACACCAGATCCTACTTCACTCTCTGCAGAGGACATTTTGATGTATGCCTTCAACCATGGAATTAACTCGATTGACACTTCACCATATTATGGACCTTCAGAAGTGATTTTGGGAAAGCTGATTGATAATCTAATCAAACAGGGAAAGATAAAGAGAGAAAACTTTTATGTTTTCACCAAGGCTGGAAGAATATCACTAGATGAATTTGACTACTCACCAGAATGGATTGAAAAATCTGTGAGACGTTCTTTGGAACGGTTCAACACCTCTTATATTGACTCGGTATATCTTCATGATTGTGAATTTCAAACGGAAACTCAAGTTCTTGAAGCGTTGAAGAAGTTGAAGCAGTTGAAAAAGCAAGGTGTCATCCATAATTTCGGAATCAGTGGGTACCCCGTTGATTATCTTTACAAAATTGCAAAGATGAGTTACGAGGATCCAGAGATTGGACCTTTGGATGCGATTCTCTCGTATTGTAATTTGAATTTACAAAACTCCACCTTATTGGAGTGGTACGACAAGTTTATCGAGGACACGGGAGTGAGATTGTTGAATAACGGCTCCATCTTATCGATGAGTCTCTTATCACCACAGGAGACGAGATCATTCCACCCTGCGTCTGCTGAGCTTCGCAAGGTGTGTCTGGAGTTGACAAGCAGTGTGGACGGGATCGCAGAGATTGCCACAAGATATGCATACAGACAGTATCTTGATAAGCAAGGCCGTACAGTTATTGGCTGTTGTAATGTGGAGGAAATCGAAAGTGCCCTAATACAGTATTGGAAGGTTAGGAAAGGTCAAGATACAGAGAAAGACGACGAGCTGTTTAAAAAATGTATTGAATTTTTAGGTGAGCATTTCAACGAGAAATGGTCGAGTGGAATAGAGCATTAAATGAGCAATAGCTATATATTATCTAAACAATAAATCACTAATATTGTCTAATTAATCAATTCACTAATATTGGGCCAGTTCAAATCACCCCCAACTGTGACCCCGTCACGTGATCTTGGCCAGATCGCCCTGCGAAAAAGTAAACAATCCACTACACGTTGGGATCAAAAGAGAGAAAAAAGGTGAAAAAGGTGAATAGGAAGCGCCTTTCAAGAGGGTTAATGAATGGAGGTGGACCACCGAGAGACCGCACAAACGTTGGAAAACTTGGTATATGTCACAGAATAAGAAGCCCAAAGGCAAGGCGCGTGTTTTCGGCGACGAAAAGACGAGACTGGAGTCGTTTCAAAAGAGTGTAACGCTTGGGAAATACAAGAAGCTAATCAAATGGCCAACGGAGAGCCCACTCGACACGGAGTTGTTGGCCAAGTATGGTTTTTTTTACTCGCCCACGATCCAATTGCAAGACAGAATCCAGTGTTGGTACTGTTCCAAGAAGTTTGCCAACTTGGAAGACGATGAATTGATGGATATTTTAAAGAGGGACAATTGTAATTTTACCAAATTGATGCGGTTCATGGAGAGAGATGATGGAGAAGAAGAAGAGGAGGAGGAGGATTTGCACAATTTGAGTGATCCTGCCAACGACAAGGGTGTGCAATTGAGACTCACCACTTTCCAAAACTACCCGCACGAAAACCCAAGTCCCCTCTCCTTGGCCAAGGCCGGTTTCATCTATCTTCCCCTGTTCGACAACGACGACTCCACCACTTGTATATATTGTGAGTGTATTTTGAATGAGTGGGACGCAGACGACGATCCAATGGTGGAGCACCAGCTGAGAAACGAGGATTGTAAAGTATTTGGAACCCTTGCCAACGAGAAAGAGCGTCGATCACTGCTGCAACTGCTGCCACAACCTTTAAATATCCCACTCCCGAAGCTCAAAAACAAGTATGGCTCGTCCAAGATCAAGAAAAACAAGATTGTCACTTCCTCCAGCAACCAGCCATCCAGTTACATGGACACCTCGGTGAACAGGCCCAAGTCTAGTCAAAGACTCAGCTGGTACAGAGACGAAGACACTGACGTGCGGAAGCGGAGCTCGAGCGATTTCTTCTCGGACAACGAGGAGCCCTTGCAGCCGTTGAAAAAAAGCAGGGACTCTGACCTGAACGACGATCTCAGCATAATGGAAATCTCTGCCATCGAGGACAGGCCCTCGACACTGGACATCGTGGTGAATGGAGAGTCCTTGGAGAATATAATAGGCACCACGTTTGCCGTTCCTAAGGGGAAAGTGTCTGTGAAAACCTCCCCAGTGAGGGCATCGCCCAGACGAACCTCCAGGAGAACAGGCCAGCTGTCTCCGATGAGAAAATCTCCGCAACAGTCGCCGGAAAGTGTGCCCGGGGCAGAACAGTTGGGGCCAGAGACCGAAATTGGACATCAAGAAGACGCAAATGTTTCTGAGGTTGCTGACAGCTCTGTTGCTGTGGATGAAGTGCGACTTCCAGAGAAGGACGATCC
Organism: Nakazawaea ambrosiae; assembly: GCA_024271865.1. Classification (NCBI taxonomy): domain Eukaryota; kingdom Fungi; phylum Ascomycota; class Pichiomycetes; order Alaninales; family Pachysolenaceae; genus Nakazawaea; species Nakazawaea ambrosiae. The sequence continues at coordinate 27,701 of JANBXG010000027.1, forward strand.
AGTGGATAGTAAAAATGACGAGACTAGTAAAGATGAAGGAACTAGTAAAAATGGCGAGACTAGTAAAGACGATGGAACTAGTAAAGACGACGGAACAAGTAATGACAAAGATGACTCTGAACCAGCCAGCAACAATCACAGCATCTTCGATGACCCGTTCCAGATAGATGACGTCTCGATTGTAGAAAAGATCGAAGAGGAGAACCGAACAATATACTCCGACAGGCGCAGAACGAGATCGTCGATGCTGCCGTATTCACCACTGAAGAAACAGGAACAAGAACATGAACCAGAACCAGAACAGGAACAAAGTACTGATGTGGGAAGACGTCGAACCGTGAAGAGACCCGTGAAGAAAGATTCAGGAAAGTTGGTTAAACCGAAATCAAAGACAAAAAGTAAAGCTGGCAAGGTGAATGAGCTGCCTGCAAAGAAAGTTGATTCCAAGGCTAGTAAAAACGGTAAAAATAGTAAAACAAGTAGTAGTGATAGTAAAGGAACCGACGATAACAGCGAGTCACTCCATAAAGAAGATGTCAAGAGCAGCAATGTCGAAGACCATGCCAACGACAGACGCAGTTCTTTGTTGAAGAAGGTGCATGAACGGAACTTGAAACCTAAAGAGGAAGACGTGGCTGGACTGAGTAAGATAAGTAAGTGGAGAAAGAGAAAAGAGTCCAACTTCATTATTAGCACTTCGCCGGGCAAGTCGCCATTGAAATTGAACAAATTGATCGATGTCGAAGAGGACAACGATCTCTTCAGCCAAAGTTCCCCCGTCAGAGTAGATAAATCACAGAGTAGGAAAGGTTTTGGTATCGACAAGATTGCCCTGGAGTTGGGGAAAGACATCTTCGGGGACGTGCAAAGCTCCAAAAACGGCACAAAATCTCCATCTCCAAGACTTGAGAAAGAAGAGACCCCGGTGCTTCTGCCGCCACAACCTGCAATTGAAGCTCTGGACTTGTCGAGGACGCTGGCGTCATCCAAACGCTTATCGGTATCGGTGGAACCGGATTTGTTTGCACCGGAGTCTCCTCTTCCACTGGCAAGTAGTTCAGTGCTCGGGTCCGACAGAAAGGGTCCTGATTCGGTGCAAAAACTGGCCCAGCAAGATGAAACTCCTGCCTCTTCACCTGCCAAACCACCTTCCGCATTGAGAGTAGTGTCCAGGCGTTCGTCGTCGAGAGAGGCCAGCATGAGACAAAGCTTGGAGCCTGCATCTCCATTGTCTTCGCAAGGTCCCAAGAGAACCACCACTTCTTCAAGACCATCGATACGGTTGTCGATCCTACCACCACGAGACGTGGAGAACCCAAAAGTGACGTCTCCGATCACCTCGACGCGGTTTGAGATTTCTGAGCTCGACGACGACGTGATCTTGGCAGACGACGACATCAAGAGCGGCGACATCACTGAGCGAGTGCAAGTGATGGGCGACAAATTGGCCACGCTCTCGTCTCCATCGCCTCACGAGGCCAACGAGAAGCAGACGCTGCAAGTATCCACTGATCTGGCAGACAAGATGCAGAAAACCCCGAGCCAGTTGTCGGTGCACCATTTGGTGCCGATCAAATCGTCGACACCTTTGAACCTTATGCGGATGGAAGCTGAAAGCACTCCCCTCGAGACAAAACAGGGCCTGGAAAGTAGTATGAACTTTCAAAGAGAGGAGATGAATGATTCGACCATGATAAACGGGCAGGCGACTGAACAAGGACCAGATGTGAGGGAAGAGCGAGTAGAGCAAGCCGAGAGATCTGAGCAAGTAGGAAGAAGTGATCCTCTGGTGAATGAGAGTGCCGATAATTCAAGACAAAGTACGCAGAAATCAGAAAGCGAGGCTGGTAACGGGGATCAGAGTAAAGCTCATGAACAAGCACCCATGCAAAGCGAAATCAAATGGGACCCTGCCGAAAGCACTCTTTTGAACCAGATAATCACCGATTTGGAGTCCACGAGGAACTATTTCACCAAAATCACGAAATCGCAATATGAGTTTTTGAGTGACGACCTAGATGGGGAATTGACCAACTTCATTGCGCAGATGCCCGACGAGGAGTTGGAGATGACGGTGAAGGAGTGGATCACCCATAATGCTGGGCAGCTGAAGGAGTTGCTTGACTTGAATTTGTCGCAGATGATCGAGGTGTTCAAGAAGGAAGGAGAGAGACTGTTGGAGGTTTTGAGGAACTTGCCCGTGAAAAGCGATGATGAGATGAACGACTAGGTGCGGGATGGTGCCTGGTGTATATATAGGTCGGGACTAGTGTTAGGTTTTGAAATAAAGATTTGTATTAAAAGTGAGTGAAGTATATGTAAAAGTAAAGGCAATAATAAACCATAAAGTGATTTTTTGTGAGTGATTAATGAAGTGATTAATGAAGTGATATAATCTATTATATTTATATAAATAAATAAGCTCTTTTATACATCTTGCATATCTTCATCGCCACTTTCATTGATCTCCTGAGTGGCACCTTGCAGGTTCAAACCTGGCTGTGGAGTATAATTGGTCGGTGTGTGAGGTGAGGTGCTGCCGTTTGTGCCCATGGCAAGTATAGTTGGTCTGAATCTCATGATCTGCTCATTTGGCACCATGCGTTCTCTTGTAAATGCCTGTGTTTCGTTATTATTATCTGTGTTTCTATTCATTAATGTGTTTAGTCTGCCAACGTCGTCGATATTGACCAGGAATCCGTCCTGGGGCCGTTGCCGCGGCCGAGGTGCGAGCTGGCCCGGAACTTGCACTTGCCCTTGCACCTGTCTCTGTGCTGCAAACGGACTGTTGGGATCTATTGCCCAGATGAGCCCGTTAATGCCGACCCCGTTGTCGTCACGCATCAAGGGAATCGGGTCGTACCCCAAGAGCCCTCCTCGCTGCTGGGTCATCGCTGTGGTGATCATGCCGTGGAGAAAGTTCCGCAACGCATCGACACCCTTCCCGGAAAAGACACAGAACAATGCCCGCTGGTTTTCCGAGAACTCTGGTGGAGGCCGTCTGCAGAATTTAGTGATGTCGTATCTCAAAAACAGCGAGATGCCACTTAGCGACAAATGGGTCAACTTCGGGCACGCCATTAACAACTTGTACACCGGGTAGATGCCGATCTGCGTGCAGTATGAGAGATGGACCCTTTCCAAGGTGTCTTCGAACATGTGCCGCGAGTTGGCGAGCGCCTCGATGCCGGTGTCGCTGATGTTGACGCATTTCACGAGCCCGATTCTGCGCAATCTGGGCAACTGCAGCAACTCCAACAACGTCTCATTGGTCAATTGCGAGCAGCAGGAAAAGTCCACGTACTGCAACCGGTGGCAGTTGCGGATCAAGGCGATGGCCCCGTCGTCGGTGATGTTGGAGCAATGGCCAAGGTGGATCCAGTGCAAGCACTTGCCGAGGCTGGACAAATGCCGCAACGCGGTGTCGGAGATGTTGGTACATTTGGACAATCCAACGTTCCGCAATCTGGGAGCGATGCTGACGAGTCTCTCGACAGCCTTGTCGCCGATCAACTCGCACGAGGTGAAGTCGATGACCCGCAACTTGTCGAGACAAGGCTCATTGGGCAAGAGACTGAAGCATTCGTATGAGATGTTGCGGTTCTGGGACAACTTGAACTCGCGCAATTGCTCCAACCTGCTCAACAACACTTTCAACGACTCGTCGGTGATGTTGGGGCAGCCTTGCAAGTCCAACTCCACAATGTTGGGGCAGTTGTCCACCAACTTGAAAATGGTTTCGTCGTCTATGCTGTGGCAGTCACTGAATCGTATTCTTTTCAACATGGGACAATGAGTCACGAGGTCCAACACCAGTTCCTTGGACACGTTCTTCGAGCCGGGCAGGTACAAACCTTGTAAACGGGGACAATTGGCCAGCAACGCATGGTAGATCTTATCTGAGATGTTCTTGACACCTGTCAAATCGATGCTCTGTAATTTGGAGCATCCGTTTAGCAACTTGGCAATAGAATTCGAGCTCAATTTGGAGCAATTCACCAACGTGGTTCTCTCCAAATTGACAGAGCCTTGGAAAAGCTCTACAAATTGGTCATTGATAAAAGAGCTCACTAGGGACAAATTCAATCTTCTTATCAAGGGTCTGTAATCCCAATAAGTTTGGTCGCTGGGGATCATCATCACCTCTGCTAATTTGTGTTTTATCGTTTCGTTTTGAATCAGTGGTCGGAACCACACCAAATCTATACATAAATCGGCCCATTGCTTACATACTAGACATGCCGACACCAAATCGCTTTTCTTATTAAGAAACGAGAAGATCAAGATCATCAACTCTGGCGGCAATCTGCTGATCGGGGAGCTGGAAGATGCCGCCATCACCGTCTGCGATGGCGCCCCTATATGGTTTCTATGTTGTCCTGCCATTGATGGCTTTCTCTTTGTGGCAATTTCGTCAATCATTTGGAAAAAGGCTGAATCATCATTGAACATATCGCTGTTGGAATTGGAATCGGCAGTCGACACTTCGCGCTCACGCTCTATATCTCGTGCTCGTCTGATGGATTCTTCTCCCCTGATGCCACTCATTGTTTTGATATCACTTTTGCAAACTTTTTAGCCTATCCGATTCAACAACTCTAGTCTGCTCGATTTGCTGTGCGTTTTTTTATTTTGGTATGGTTTTTTATTTTTCTTTATTTTTTTCTTTACTCACGCTACAGTCTTGGAGCGCTTAGCGGTGGTGTAGTGGAGTGGAGTAGAGTGTAGTTAGTGTAGTTAGTGTAGTTAGTATAGTTAGCGTTTAGTGTAGTTAGTGCAATTGTGTTGTCTAGTGTAGTTTAGTGTAGTCTAGTGTAAGTTAGTGTAGTTCGGTGTAGTTTATACAGTTTTAGTACAGTGTACTACTTTGTAGTTTGTAGTTTGTAGTTTGTAGTTTGTAGTTTGTAGTTTGTAGTTTTGGAACGTTTAGCGCACTTAGTGCTGTGTATTGTTACTGCAGGTTTGCTTCAGTGCTTAAATAGACATAATTATTCCATCTTTTACTCGTTGACTCTTTTATCTGCTTACTAGTGGTTAATGTCAAATGATCGTCGATTATCACTAATAAGATTTGTTCACGTTGTTGAATGAAGGTTACGAGCAACGAATCCTTCTTAATCACATTTCAAAACCGAGACATGCAGTGATGGCATTTTATACATCTTGAAAATGAGTCTCGTATTATACATTTATATATTATATAACAATTAAAATTCTTGTAACGATCTGGAATAAAATGACAAGTCTGATAACTGTCTGATTTTATTCAGAGAAGCTTTTCATAACTTGTAATTTATATTCGATAAGTTTTTGCTAACTGCAATATCCCTGATTAGATTTTGGAAATATAGTATTATTCTTATAGTATATTATAATATATGATGATATTCTTATAATATATTATGATATTCTTATAATATATGATGATATTCTTATAATATATGATGATATTCTTATTAAATATAATGACATATTTATGAACTATGATACTGATGAAACTACCATCATATAATACAGTTTTGATATTTATGAACTTGTATATCAAACAAACTCGATAGATCACAGATGCACTATATATACTAGCTCACCAACTCCAATACAAGATCAAAACCATCCCGCTACACCACAACCTCACTCACATTTTATCATCTCACTTTCTTTGCAATCCAAAATTCCATAAAAACTACAGTCACTTCCTTCATCCACACTCCCTTCTACACCTACCCTCCGTTTAACTTTATTCGATTATTTATTACTAGTATTAATCCTATTATATATTAACTGTATCATATTATTATCATTCATTAATGTCCATGGACCTTTATTACCGTTGCATTATTAAAAATAAGACGTCTGTGAATGCTGGCCAATTGGTGAATCGGAATAACCTCTCAGCAGTGAAGCCAAGGACAATTTCTCTAATTGGCCCATCACATCATTTTGTATATATCGTTGCTGTTGACTGTCTTGGGACCTTTGGGATAACATAGGGGTCGGATATTGGAACTCTTGTTGGTGGTTTCCCATGTACAACTGCGACTGTTGTTGTGGCACGTACTGGAACTGCGGTTGCATCGAGCTTTGTTGCTGTTGTTTGTAGAATTGATCCATCGAGAGGAAAGGTTGTGATTGTGATTGCGATTGTTGTGGTGGTGGTGGTGGTTGTTGTTGTTGTTGTGGTGGTGGTGGTGGTGGTGCATGTTGTTGCTGTTGTGGTGGTGGTGCATGTTGCTGCTGCTGTTGTTGTTGCTGCTGCTGATTAGGTGGCTGGAAATACCCCGATAACCCATTACGACCCTGCCCACTTCTACGATTCATACTACTACCGTTCCCATTACTACCTCTCAACCCAACTTCCTCCAAGATCCGCTTGTATCCCTGGTACGACGACACATTCAAGTCGATCAATGCCACTCTGATCAGCTGGATAATACGCAGCTTCAACGTCGGCTCCAACAACGGGATCGACAACGTCTTGCAGATGAAGGTGACACCGTTCAAATTGTCGCTCAAGATGTCGTGTAACAACTTGGTGGTTTTCAAGGGCAACACGTCCACCATTCCAGAAGGTTTCAGTTGCAATTGTTCCTCCTCCTTTTTGAAGACAACCTCGCCAAACACCTCCTTCAACAAGATATTGCGCAGCCGCAAGTCATTTCTGAAGTTGAGCATCTTCAAGATGATCAACGACCCCAACTTGTGCGTGCAAAGCGTCTTCAAGTGCGGCAACAAGCTGGGCAACAACACCATGTGCCGGTCTTTCAACTGGCAGGTGTCTAAGTACCACGTGATCAACAACGAGCCGTTCAGGTTCGTCGCCAAGCTGTTGCAGTTGGCCACGATGGCCCCGGCAATGGTCACCATTTGCTCTTTGGAGATGTCGGAGCTCTCCAAGCAGGCACGGATGGCTCTGGCCCCGAAACGGCCTTTGGAGATCTCCAAGAAATCGGCAAGCATCAGCTCCACGATGAAGTCATTGTAAGGCGAGCCGTACTTCAACACTCTTTGCAACACATAGTTGCCGAACTGGTCGTTGAAAAGGTTGCTACAGTATGGTTTCAAAGCACGGCTGATGATGTTCTGTTCTCTGATCGTGGTGGCAGTGGTCATTAATTTTTGAGCAGCCCATGTGCCGTTCTTGTGGATGCCCATCTGCGACAAATACGGCGACACTTTCAACAACATGATGTCTCTAATTGGCGCAGAGCAGATGTCAAACAACTTCTGCACAATGGTGTTGCCCAAATAGTCGCTGGCCAACTCCGGGATCTCGTTGATCATCAGCAAGGCTAGTTGCTCCACGTTCAACTGCGAGATCCTGTTGTTTTCAATCTCCTTGCGGATCTCCCGCAATTTGGGCGAGTCAAATTCCCGCATGATCGACGAGCTCGGCAATGGTCCGAACCCGGGCTCCAGCTCGTACTTCGTGGCATTGCAGATGAGATGGTTCACATACTCCATCTCCTTCGAACTCAACTCGTCTTCAAACTGTGCAATTGCCAGCCTGTACAGCTCGAGGTTCTCTTTGAACGTCAACTCGGGGAAAATCGCACCGGACGAGTTCATGTCGTCCTTTTGGTGGTGCTGGAGCGCATTATTGGGTTTTTGCTGCTGATGCTGCTGGTGTTGTTGTTGTTGTTGTTGTTGTTGCTGCTGCTGCTGCTGCTGCTGCTGCGACATCAATTGCTGCTGCATGGCCATGTCCCTCTGGTTCTGGCTCTGCTGCGGCTGCTGATCGAGGATCTTGGCAAAGGCAACGATGCAACTCAATCCGGGAACCAATTCCAGATTGTTCAAGTTCAGTTTGCAATTGACAGCGTTCTCAATGGACCCGAAAGTGGCCAACGAGATCAAGTCGCCGTTGTTGCAGTTGATCACACGCACCTCCTTCACTGCTCCAAACTTGCTCAAGATCTTGTAGAGGTTCAACAGGCTCACTACACCATTTTTTGGGAGGTTGACAATTACTACGGTCTCGGAGGGGGCCAACGTTGGGTCCTGGAACGTGGAGACAAAGTTTACGAGGGACTGAGGCACATCGTCGAGCAAGACGGGCTGCTGCTGGTGCTGGTAATTGTGGTGGAGATGGCTAAACTGCAGGCCTTGGAGGTCCCGCGTTCGGCCGTCCATAGGTAGAGTGGGATTGACCCCGTTGGTGAACGTTTGCGACCTTGGACGCTCCACATACTGTGGGTAATCGGACATCATTGGGTTCAATGTGGAGCTCTCACTACTCTGTGGGGACTGGTAAAGCTTAGGTATCGATGAGGACGTCATTAAACTGGCCTGCTCGGTCTCGTACTCCTCGTTGATGGTGTTGTTGTTGTTGTTGTTGTTGTTGGCACTGGCGAACGGCTGCAAGTAGTAGTTTTTCAGATCCGGGTGGTTGGCAATGGCCGTGTTGGTGGAGAAGGACCGAAGTCTGTTGACGACCGGTGTCTGTGAAGGTGCTGGTTGTTGTTGTTGAGGTTGCGAGGACGTTGCGTGCGACTGCAGTTGAGGAACGGGCATGGACAGTGGTGGTAACATGGTGTCGTTGTTGAATGGGAGTAGCGTGTTTGTTGGGTTTGAGTGAGCAAAGTTCGGCGTGATGATGGAAGGTGTTTGGATGGTCGGATATATCAACGGGGATGTCTGCTGGTCCGTTGAAGAGGAGTTCCAAATGGTGTTCTGGTAGGAATTCGATCTCAACCGGTTGTGGACAGGTTCCGAAGTTCCCAACGAGGGACTCAAGGTCTGAGTTGCACTGGTGCCAAGAGAAGCTGGTGAGGGAGTGGAGAGAAGATTAGTATTGGAGGACAACGAGGACGTTGCCGAGGTTTGGAATCTTGAAGGTAGTGTGCCTGCACGGTGTCTGTTTCTGATTCCCAATTGAGGTTGCAATTGTGGTTGCTGTTGCTGCTGCTGTTGTGAAGAATCGGTGTTGAATAAGTTCAAAGGTGTGAAATCCAACGACATTGGTCTGTTATTGTGCAACGCGGAGGTAGCACCAGCCATGGAACCGGCATGATTGCTCCCCGTGCCATTGCTGTTGATGCTAAGAAGTGAAATGGGAGACAGCGTGTCGGAGGTGTTGATCGTGGTGCTGGTCAAATTGGGGCTGAGGGAAATGGTGTTGAAATTAGATGGCGATTTGGACAACGAGGAAGAGGCATTTTTTTGGAATTGAGACTCAAATCCGTCATTGAAATCCAGATCAATACTAATGGCAGGGATCTGGTTTTTATAACTCATTGGGGTATGAAAGTGAAAAGGTATTTTGAAAAACTCCTAAAAGGAATTTGAAAGAATGTACCAAAAAGTTGAAAAAGAGGGTTTATGCTCCTTTTATAAAAAAAAAAAAATGAAATGAAGATTCAAAAATTGGGAAATGAAGGAGTGATTTGGACTGAATTGTATTCAAAAAGTGGCACTTTACTGATGACTATCACACTCAGCTTGTAACGGTTGTAAATCTAAAAAAAAATGGAGTGGTTCTTCCAATTACTTTTCTCTCTAACTGTGAATTTTGATCTTTGGGTGTCCTAATGGAAATGGGAAAGAGAAAGAAATTTGGAAATTGGAAATTGGAAATTTAAAAATTAATGTTGTGTTTTTTTTTTTGGCTTTTTATGATTTTTGGTTTTTTTTGCTTTCTTTTTTTCCCTCTATTATTTTTTCTTCTCTGCCTCTGCCTCCGCCTTGTTCTCCGTCTCTATCGGCTAGGAATGTGTAGTAAAGGAGAAAATTACGATCCGGTGTTTACTACGAAAAGTAATATGGATTTGAGTTATTTTACAACTATTGATCCAGTTTGAGCCAGCTCCAATAAGTAGTATAAATCAATTTTGGGAATTGCCCTGAAATTTACTCCACCTATGATTGGTTATTGTGCACTCTCCTTCCGGGTTTATATATATGTACACTAAGATCCTATCACCTTGGTCAGGATTCTCCTGTGTTATAAATTCTAAGACACCAAAGTAGAAAAGTTAAAATTTGAAGGAACTGAACAAGAAGTAAGGGTAGAGAGATATGTACGATTCATTAAATTGGAATTGGCACAAAAACAAAAGATCAGTTTGTTTGCTACTACACGTCATGATAATAAATGAAATCACAATTATATTTCAATCCTTTCCCTCTATCACATCTCTTCATCTCTTCTTTCAACCCTTCATCAAAACCCTGTATTGGGTTTGTTTTTTTTTTTCACTCTCCAAAAAACTTGCTCATTTCCATTTAATCCCCAACCTGAATCAAGCCCTGGACTGCGCATCAGATTTTATTTTTATGCACTTTGAAGATTTAGGAAGCGCAAGGGATGGAGTGGATGTGTGAGAGTTTTAGAGAAAGTCTCAGTGAAGATTTGAAAGAGAGTTAAGGAGTAAGTTTTCGACAAAATTATCTTCAAAAAAATATGGATCGCAGTGCAACAATACCATATAGACTTTGTCGCATTGCAATCAATACAATCGCTCGACAATAGTAACCTGTCATTCACTCAAATCCCCCTTCTTTGCAGATAGTGAAAAAAAAAAAAGAATTTAAACTTTTGACTACTCCCTTGTTTGAAGGGGAACAATTGTATAGAGTAATCGTCCAATTAAGGTTCAGGTGCTGCTCCTCTTTCCAACGCTAATTTACTCATTTTTGCTCATTTTTGCTCTCTTTTGCTCTTTTTGCTTTTTGTGACGTCTGCTGGAGACTAGTTCAATCGTTGGGTTCAACAATAGAATTATATAATACAAAAACACCAACTGACAGAAACAGCGGAAAAAGAAGCATGGTTATATAACAAGATGAAATTCTGAGTTTGAGCTGGTCTGTGTTACAAATAATTGCTACCTATTGGAAAGTACTTCTGTGACGGCTTATTTGCTGTTTTACTTTGAAACAGCTTGAATACAAAGACAAAATCCATTTCACTACACATAGTGGAGAAATAAGCACGCAAGAAGGAAACAATTCTAGAACGTCAAAAAACTGGTATTGAAAGGAAAAATCGTGCGCCTGGGGCGAGGGGTGAAGAAGCAAAAAAAAAAAACCGGTCCAAAGTTTGGTCCTCCACACACTACCGTCTCTTGAGTGTCTATATCAGCATAAATGGGCAACGATCTCTTCGTACTCTGCATGCTCATCTGCTATGTTATTGATCAAATTGTCAAGGATCAAATCCTGGAAACATCTCAGAATATCTTCCAGTTGGCCCGTCAAACTGTGATGAGAAAAATCCTGGAAAATCAAAAACTCTCTCAATTTTATTTCAATTCTCTTGTAGTTCTTGGTATTTGGCTCTAGTATATAAGTTTCAATCAGTTTGAAGTCTTGAGTATTGAAATTGTACAACCACAATTGTTGGAAATCAGGGCCATTGAGCCGTGAAAATATACTCTTCAAGACTCGATTATGCAACTGATGTGATTTGGAACTGTCCAGTGTTTCCTTGGTTTCAAATTGGGAGACAATGGATTTGTGAATTTTGAAATCTTTATAGTATTGTACCCCCAATTTGGCACTTTGAGAAGTAATTATTATATATTCTTTTAAACCGGAAGTGCTAAGAGGCACTCTCTTGAGTAGCTCATAAGAGCTGCTCTTCATGGATCCCAGTTTATCCTTCACTGAAAGCATATAACTCATGGTGATATTTTCGAAATGTCTCTATTTCATCTTTTCCTCTTGTTTGTGTCCGACCCTCCTACACCTTATATACTTCTCGTTTGTGGTACTAAGTCGAGCCCACTAATATTTTGAAAAATGGGTCGTGCATAAAAACACGATGTTGCACAAAAGGGGAAAAGTAGATCTTAACGGCACAGTCATTTTTTGCGGCTACTATTTTCAGGCTGAGATGAGACATATAATTAGGGATGAAGAAAGCTGGCAAAGTCCAAAATCCATTGGCCAAGGTCAATTGTACGTAGATATGATCCAGAACACAGAAAGGGGCTTGGTGGTCAACTGTAAACCATCTTTTGATCTGGATTCCGACAATAAAGCGGAATCAGCCTTGAAGCCCTCACTGGCCACTCCAGGTGTGGCTCAGACAACGGTACAATTAACGGCAAGACAGGAGGCCATGTTGCTAAAATACAAAGAGCTCAAGCTAAGAAGGAATTTGGAGCAAGCACAGCAGCTTAAGATGGTGCTAGCACAGGATAGGATCTATACATCGACGAGGTCATTGAAGATTATCGAGTTCACCCAAATGACTGAAGATTATTTGATACCTTCGATATGGGGGGTTTCCCCCATTGATGACAATCCTTTCAAAAAACATGCTATGTTTGTGAAAGACCGGAAGGGCAGAGTATTAAAAGTGGAGAAAGATGGTGGATGCTGTGTTATTATGTGATATAATATATGAATATATGTTAACTTTATTTCAATACCTCACGTTTTGGTAATTTCCTCTATATAGGCTTTCAAATCTTGGTTACTGCTTAGATCTTTTTCACGGATGTTTCCCAAATTTTTCAATGCCAAGTCTTTCAACTTGAGCTCTTTGTCGAGTTCGGATTTTGTCTGAATTTTGGACAAGGACTTGTTGCTGCTGCCCTCAGAAGTGATCTTGTACAAGCCACACCAAGCTCTGACAAAGTTACTACACAACTCCAAAGATCTACAATAATACTTGACAGCCAAATTTTTCAGTTCCACAGCAGATTCAAGGTCTGATTTTGATAACGTTGATGTAGAAGTTAATTGTAAGTACCTTAGGTAGTATAATTCTGCTATTTTGCAACAAATGTTATAGGCAAAAGGCTGGATCAACAACACCTCTTGTAGAGTAAAGATGGATTTGGAGAATTCTCCTAATTCCAGATATTTGTTGGACAATTCCACCCACAGCGAGGTATCCAAGGGATGCACTTCTAAGAAATTTATCAACTTTCTCAAATAATCCTTCTGACATACATCTGTTCTCTTCTTCTTCGTTAGCAAATCCAATTTTGTGGTCAAGAAAAGTTCCCTCTTGACCAATTCGACAAGGTTATTTGGATTCCCATCGATTGCCATGTACTTCTTGGACTCTTTCAAGTATTGTAATGACAGTTCTACTCCCTGTGTGGCCTCGATGTACAAACTTTTCAAAAAGATCAAGCGATCGCTCTTGGAGGCATCGAATTTATCGTTCAATTTTTGCAAGATCGAGTTCAGTTCGATGTCATGATTGGTCTGGAGTGCCAAATGGAATTGCAATTCGAGCAATTGGTAGTATTCGAACTCTTCAACGGTGGCAGACGAGTTCAATTGCATGAAGTTGTGACAAATTTGATAAATCTCGTAGATCTGTTTCGGCGTCAGCGAAACAAATTTCTTGGATCTGTGGAACTCTAATAATCGTGTTTTGGTGGATATTGGGATCGGCATTATACTGGTTTGGTATTAGTTTGATGGTGTCAATGTTGCAAGGTGCTGCTCTATATTTATGTGATTACTTCTACAACACGTTTGTGTATTTTACTTTTTACTTTTTCACTTGTTCAATTTTTCGTAACAAAAAAATAGCTGAGCACTGTTTTTTTTTTTTCTGCTGTACGAGAATTTGTAATTGAGGGACTAGAAGAGAGAGGTAGAAGAGAGGTAAGAGAATGAAGAGATAAGAGATGATGTATGATGAGAGTAATTAAAGGTAGATGGGGTGTGATTGGAGTGAGTATTGGAAGGGCAGTGGTGTTGTAACGGGCCGTATATTTGTTTTAAAAATATTTATTCTTGTATGTGGCATACACTATTATACTGATTTGATGACATACATCATATTGAGATTAAAACTTATTGAATCGATGCACCATTCATCATATTGATGGATCATTTGGAATTGACAGATATGAAATATTGCGCTGATTTATTTGCATTACTGAGATTCAAAGGATTGGTTTTTTATCACTTTTGACTTTTGCACTACCAGTGCGCTAGGCTACGCTCACCACACTACTCACTACTCACTATCGCTACTCACTACTGACTACTCACTACTGACTACTCACTACTCACTACTCACTACACTCTACACTCTACACTCTACGCTATCCCTCACTGAACTCATTCACTGCACTTTCCTCACTTCCACAATCCCTAAACTTATCTGTCCCCTCTTATTCCCTTATTCCCTTATCTCGGAAAGCGGCACACCCTCTTCCTGCCCTATTGTGGCTCTCTTGCTTTGTCGATCGGCAATCGCCTATAAGTAAAGTAGGATTTCTCAATTCAGCCGACTGACAACGAAAAACCGCCCCTCGCATCTTATCACAATGAACAGTATAGACCCACACAAATTCTACGACACCGACATCACCTACGTCAAGGCTTCAGGCACCAACTACGAGATCGGGCTCGCCCACGGCACATTGGCCAAGACTGAGATCAAGAGAAACATTGCCTTGTACAATGAACTCTACCAAGAAATGGCCCAGATCGACTGGCCAAAAGCCCGGTTGGCAGCTTTGAGGTTCTTACCCAACATCGAGACTGTATGGCCCGAGATCATTGACGAGTTTAAAGGCATTGCCGACGGTGCAGGCTTAGATTTCGAAGATATCTTGGCCTTGAACGTGAGATCGGAGCTTGTCTTGACCAAGTTGTCGGACGGTTGCACCTCCATTGCCACAAAAGACCCTGCCACTGGCGACATCTACGTCTCGCAGACATGGGACTGGGTCTACGACGTGCGTGAGAACATCATAATCTTGGACGTGGCCCAGCCCGGCAAGCCCCGCTTCATTGCAGCCACAGAGGCCGGCATCATTGCCAAGCATGGCTTCAACAGTGCCGGTGTTGCTGTTTGCTTGAATGCCTTGGTGACGGACAAATGCGACTTCTCCAAATTGCCGATCCACCTCACGTTGCGGAAATTGTTGGAGAGCTATGATTTGGCGGAGTTCACTTCGAAGCTCGAGAAGTTTGGCATTGCCAGTGCTGCCAACTTGATGGTAGGTGACAAGAGCGGAGCCTATTACTCGATCGAGGCCACTCCACTTGGCTTCTCCAAGATCTTGCCCAACGAGCAGAACGTGGTCACGCATACAAACCATTTGGTGCAGAACCGTCTTCTCGACGACAAGCCTACGCAAAGTAGCACCAGTAGATACGCTAGAGTGAACGAGTTGACTGGAGACGGACACCTTGGCGAGAAAAAGCCCATCTTGGAAGACTTGATCACCACCTTGAGTGACGGGGCCAATGCACCTTACGCTATTTGTAGAAAGAGGAAAGAAGGAGCCAAGGGGATGGCCGATATTCTCACTCTCGATGCCATTTTCTCGAATGTGTCCAAGCAAGAGGCCGAGTTCATCTGGGGGGACCCAGAAACGGGCAAGAGATACAAATTATTCTTCGACTAATCAGCTAATAAATGATATTCTTTTATATATAATTGATACCTTTCTATATATGAGCACAACTACTCAACTAAAAATTTCTCCAAAGGCCTCTTTTCAGGCAACGTGAAGACCCCTTTCTCCTCCTTGGTCCTCTTCTGGATCAAACCCAACAAGTTGTACAACACCGTCAAGATAGGTGCCTCCACCTTGTTCTCCAGAGCCACTTTCAAGGCATTGCCGATGATCACCTCGTGCTCGATGTAGTTGCCCTTTCTCAAGTCCACCAACATGGAAGGCGAGTACCACACCCCATCATCGGAGTCGATCATCCAGTCCATGATGGCCTCGTCCAACTCGACCCCGTCGCTCTTGGCGATCAGAATCACCTCCCGCATGGCAGGCTTGATGATGGAGTCAATCCCGTTGAAACACGCAATTCTGCCCACGTCCAAGTTGGTGATGGCACACACAGAGTTCAACGTGGCATTGTACACCAATTTCCTCCATCTCGTGTACTTGGAGTTGGCGTCAAAAGTACAATCGTTCTTGTCGTTGGAATACAAGGCGATGAATTTTTTACAGACGGCCTCTTGTTCTTGGAGAGGCGTGACCCCGTTGTCGAAGACACCGAAAGTGACTGAATCATCGCCCACATGGCTGATCTTCATGTTGTAAAGCGTGGACGAGATCATCTGGACTCCACTCAAGACGATGTGGCCCGGATACTTCTTGATGACGTCCTTTTCGATACCGAACCCGTTTTGGATCAACACGATCACGGTGTTTTCAGTGATCAGAGGCTCGATCAAGTCCTCCACTTTGAAAACGTCCGGCTGGTTCTTTGTGGACACGGCAACGTAGTCGAAAGGCCCGTATTGGAGCAGGTCCTGCACGGAATTGACAATGTGCGAAGGTCTGAACAGGTCGATGTGGCCGTAGTTGATGGACTCGATCTCGTAGCCCGTCTCCAAGGCGGCCTTGTAGTCGGATCTCACGACAGCAGTGACGGTGGCCTTGCCATTGGCCTCTAAAACGTATGCGGCGATGGTGCCTACACCTCCACTACCGATTAACAACACATTAGCTTTACTCATTGTGGAAAAAACTTATTGGAGAAATCACTGGAAAAACTTATTGGAAAAACTTATTGATAAAATTGTTGGATCTCTCATACTAAAGACCCTTCAAGCAAAGGCTACAAGCCTATATATAGCTGAAAATTTGCGCCTCTGGTTTCGCCGAATGTTTGTGTGTGCCCGAAGACATTGACGCCAAAATGCTAAGAATGGCGGCGCATCGACAGGAAAAATTTTGTCCGCTAAGTGCAAGAGATGGAGAAGATAAGGCTTTCTGGGTCGCAACGCAAATTACCGGATTGGGCAGATAAGAGAGAGAGTATCAAATGTGTGGAGTGAAGATAGATAGTCAAAGAGAGAGTGAAAAATAGGAAGTGAAGGTTAAAAAATGGGAAGTGACAAGCTAAAAGTATTCAAAAGCGATTTTTCATAATTTATAGATCCAAGATAAACGTTGAGCGAGTTATTTTTCATCGTATCCACAATTGTGTATTATTCAAAAACTACTACTACTTCCACTATTTATGACTAAAATCGTTATTGTAGGTGCCGGTGTCATTGGATTGACCACCGCATACCGATTGCTCCAAGCCGGGTTCCAAGTGTCCATCATCGCCCAATTCCTTCCAAGTGACAACCATATCGAGTACACCTCCAGCAAGGCAGGTGCTTTCTACATCCCATTGACCTCGCGCAATCTGTCCGCAAGAGACCACGAGTTGGACTTGAAATCGTATCGGGAGATCTTAAAGTTCCACGACACCAGGCCCGAGTCTGGCATCTTGGTGACCAAGGCCCGTGTCTTGATCGACAAGAGCGACGCCTCGGAGGTGGCTGATTTCAAGGAGCACGGTGGGCCATGGTGGAAGGACCACGTGAGAGGTTACCGGCTCCTCGACAGAGAGGAGTTCCCTACAGATGAAATAGTCTATGGATACGAGTACGACACCTTTGTCATCACACCAACGCATTATTTGCACTTCTTGTTGATGGAGTGCATCAAGTTGGGGCTCCGGTATCGCCGCTACACAATAGCCCACTTGGCCGAGGCGCTGAGCTGCTTCCTCGACGACAACGGCAGCTTTTCCAAGGCAGACTTGGTGGTCAATTGCTCCGGAAGTGGGGCTGCCAAGTTGGTACCTGAAGACAAAAAAATTGTTCCGGTCAAGGGCCAGACGGTGCTTGTGGAGAATTGTGTGCCGTTCTTGACCTCTGTGGAGTTGGTAGACCCTAAACACCCGGACGAGATGGTGTACGTGATCCCGCGGAAGGAAGGCGGGGCCTTGTTGAACGGGATCTACTCGTACCACAACAACTCCACCCATCTAGACGACGACTTGACCCAGCGCATCATCCAGCGGGCCTTGCTCTATGCGCCGGAGTTGGTGGACACCACTTACAAAAACAACAAGCCGTATTTGAAAATCGTGTCGCACAACGTCGGGATCAGGCCTGGTCGTTACGGCTCGCCACGCGTGGAGTTCGAAGAGTTGCTGTCGCCGCAAGGCCAGGTCAAGTGCATACACAACTACGGGAACGGGTCCTCTGGCTACATCCAGAGCTTTGGGGCTGCGCAGGAGGTTTTAGATATTTTATTGTCGGTAACTAAATAGTAAGCTGCACGTGATCTCTCTCGACGCTGAGGGTCTGTAACACTGTAGAGCACCAATTGCTGTCTCTCATCAAGCTCCTAGGGTCTCCCACTCCCGGTCCCACTTTGGACGCGACGTAGTTGAAAGTGGACTCCTGTTTTTTGAACTCGCGAATCACCACCCCGTCGTCAAAGTCTACGTAGAACCGAGTGTCGTGGATGCGGAACAAAACGTTGTCCACCCTTAAAAAAAACCGCAACAAGATCAACATGCAGTGCTTCATGCACCGGATTTTGATGGTGAGCATGCTGATGCCGTTATCCCCCAACTCGTCCTCGTACAATACAAATTCTTGGAAAAATAAAATAGGTACTCTCTCTGTCAATTTGTTCAAAGGGATGGTCAAATCGTCCTGCCTTTCCAAATGTTTCTCGTTCGTGTCGAACTCGTCCCCTTTGTAGTCTGTCGTGTAGGTCCAGTCGTAAGGTTTGTACACCTCCATGATATTCTCCTCGCTGTGCGATTGCTGGGCCTGTCTGGCTTTGTACCACTCGTTGGCGTAGCTCACCTTGATGATGTCCTCCGGGTTCTCGATGTGCGTCTTGATCCTGTCCATGGCCCCGATGGTGTTGATCCCGAACCCCCAGTTCAACTGCGGATTGTAAATCTCCACCTTGTTGTGGCCGAACACCATCTCCGGCAACGGGATGTCGTACCGTTCTTCCAACACGTCCAATTCCTGCGCATTGAAGATGGGCCTGCGCGTGGTGAAAATCTGCCATCCGTTTATGGCAATGGAGGGCGTGTCCCTGATGGGCAACGACGACTTTGGTGCGGGGATGATCACGGCACCACAATGAGGGCACTGCGGGTTCGAGCACGAGTCCTTCGAGTGCTCAGGTGTCGCTGGCACTTGGATCTGTGGATTGGCTGCAATTGTCGTTGGAGGCACGGCCACTTTGGGCCTGCTGCTGGGCATCGGCATCGATGTCTGTTCCTGTGTTTGTATCTGTCTCTCGGGATTGCCCATTTTCAAGTTGGGCTTTCGGCCTCTCGTGTGGAGCTCCACCATCTGGCGGGTGGCGGTAATCTGTGCTGCTGAGATCCCTGGGGTGGCGAAAGGCCGTGGGCGCTCGTTGTTTCGCGACATGGTCGGTCGGGTGCTGGTCTGGTGTTGTGTTGTGTCGTTGAAGATGCTTCAGTTGGCTGGGATTTGATTTTTTCAGTGCAATTTGTGCGTGGAAAATTGGAGGGCAGAGGAAAAGAGAAGGGCGGTGGAGAAGGAAAGAGAGAGAAGGAGGGGGAATCCTAAGGTAGAGGTATTAATTGATGAGCCAAGATGAGATGTATTAGTCAATTGGTTTATGCAGAGAATGTGTCTCAATTAGACAAGATTATTTGTATTTATAAGTTCATATATATTGTTCCAATATATATATATATATATATCAATATATTTATTTACATTTATTTATATTTATATTTATTTATACTTATACCTATATTGATATACTTATATTTTCGTATATATTCAATGTTCACATACTCGACTCGCATTCCCAATCACTTATCACTCGATCATATCGATCCTAACTCCATATAAAACCAAAGTGCAAGTCGCGCAACGTGTACACAAGATTCTCACCAAGTGATGGTTGACTAAAATATAGAAAAAAAAAATAGATCAGATGACGATTTGTACTTGATAAGTTGTTCTGATTTTTGATAATTTTGTGACCTTGTGCTGATAATTTTGCTGATAATTCACACGGCGCCTTGTCATTGCAAATCAGCCTTCCATATAGTTATACAATATGGCATATCATCGGTTCAAACGTTTGAATATCACTTTGATTTCAATAGTCCTCGTGTTTATCTTGTATACAGTTTTTTTCAGCTCCTCGTCACAGTTCTCCAACCAGCTAAGTTCACCTAATCCGATCTCAGAGAAGAACCTCCCAGTGCATCAGGACCTGATCAAGCCAAAGGATGAAACAAAGTTGCAAGATGCTCAAGAAAAGACAGAGTTAGTTGATAAGAAATCCACAAAGCAAGACAAGACCGAATTGATCGCAGACTATGACTTGAACGATGCCAATCTCGCCTTCATGCCAAAGATGACTAATGAGACTCTCAAGGCAGAGTTGGGAAACGCAGCTTGGAAATTGTTCCACACCATCTTGGCTAGATACCCGGTCAAGCCCACCCAAGATCAACAGAGTCATTTGTCAAACTACATCCAATATTTTGCCAAAGTTTACCCATGTGGTGACTGTGCGAGACATTTCCAAAAGTTATTGGAGAAATATCCACCGCAATTGACGAGTCGATCGAATGCCGCAGTGTGGGGCTGCCATATTCATAATAAGGTGAACGAGAGATTGAAGAAGCCCATTTACGATTGTAGTCATATTATTGATGATTACGATTGTGGATGTGGAGAGGATGAGGAGCTGGAAGACAACACGTTGAATGGGGCCTCCATCAAGTCTACGGAGTTGTCAGATCATTTGCTGAAGATCGAGTTGGACGAGAAAGAAGGTCTGCAACTCGGAGGCTGAGTGTGAGAGAGAGAAGAGTCATTTATGGAGTTGTGTAGGTGTTTCTACGTATTTATTTATCTTGTAAGTGCTGGTGTTAATGGAATTTTCAATAAACAACAAGATCTAAAGGTAATTGAAATTTGTATGACAGTGGGTTTGCGCTCTGTGAAGTTACTAGTTTATTATTTTGTAATCTGTTTGAGTATAAATTAAATCTCATTCAAATGAAAGACAAATGGTTTATAAAAATATTTTATATAAGTGTATAATTAGGAGGAAGAGAAGAGACAAAAAAGTTAGGAGAAGAGAGAAAGAAGGGAGAAATAACTGCAAAAGAAGATGAACAAAGAAATAACAAAGAAATAACAAAGAAATAACAAAGAAATAACAAACCATCGAACAAGAACAAGAAGAGATCGAAAGGAAACCATATACCCAAACAAAGCCATGGCAGAGTTGTGGTCCTCAAGATCAACCTTAGTAAGCACGCTTAGCTAGCGAAAAATAGTCTAGGGCAGAATCAGGGATGAGGGACGGGACAAAAGAAGCATTTTACGAAAGTGGGACACGAGGAGCCAAAGGTGAAAGGAAAAAAAATAACAAAGGCAGGAAAGGCTAGTCAGGCGGAATCAGGCCTATAGACGATCAGGGCCGGAGAGCTTATTGTTTGGAGGCTGATTAGTGTGGATTGGCATGTGTAGGTGGTTTGAAATATTTCAGATGGTGTTAGTACGTTCAGCATATTAGTTAGAATAGTTCAGATGTTAGTTAGTTGATCAGGTTATTAGTTTAGTAAATTAGTCTAGTGAACTACTTTAGCGAACTAATTTAGTGTGGTAGTAGTATGGTAGTTAGTATGGTAGTTAGTATGGTAGTTAGTATGGTAGTTAGTATGGTAGTTAGTATATTAGTTAGTATGGTAGTTAGTATACTAGTCTTAGTTAGCCTGGTAGTTAGTATATAACCATTGGTTCAAGAACTCACCACCACCGACTCCTGCACCCTAAGCATCAACCCTGCTGCACTCACGCTGCCTTCCCACTCTCGCATCCCCCAGCAACCCTTCACTGCTTTTCCCTTTCCTCTTTGAGTCTTTTTGTTTGTTTGTTTATTTTTTTTTTTTTTTTTTTTTTACACTTTGTTTACTTAGAAAAAAGCACCAGAAAAATTTCACATTAAAAGCAAATTTCGAATCGAGTTTATTTATTTATTATTTATTTGTCCATACTACAGATCATAAATATTTGGTTTATTAGTTCCTTCCATTGCTAGTTCACTTCAGACAACTATCGAACCCCATTGTCGCACATCTCGTTTGATTCTAAACGGTATCATCGTCAACGGCATTTGTTCCATACCTTTTTTCAATTCATTTTATTGCATACATTTCAGCTCATCATCATCATCGGTTAGTTCTTGATATAGAGACAAACCACAACGATTATCATCCTGATCCGATTCTAGGGCATTCCACTCGCTTAAAATATATACGTATACCATCGCATTTGCATATATCACCGCTGTTTATCTCAAGGACTTCGACTCTGTGTTTAATATCGGTGCAAATTTCAACACCATAAACTTTTTTCAGTTACATCAGAAAAGAAGTAAATCAACAACAGTTCAACAAACATAACAACAACTATTGTTTTTTTCCCTCACACTTAACAAGATAAACTAATTGGAAAAACAAATCACACAAGACAAAGGGAAAAAAAAAAACATCCTTCAGATTTACCCCTTTTCATTCAACCGTATTTATGATCTATATCATTTTATCTTGAGGTCAAGCATTCAATTAAGTCCAACTTTCAGTCATTCGCTTTAATACTTTATACCGCACATCTCATTTCGATACCGGTATATTCAAATTCTATCAACATTCAACGTTATTCAACATTATTCACTAATTTTTTTCTCAATTTCGAATACCCAAAGAATAAGAAACACTTATTCCCACTTTATTTCAATTTATTCATTTCACACTTCTCCTCTAACCGAATCACTTTCCCAACACCAAGGAGGCGAATCACAAACAAATTATCCAATAAAGAAAAACAATCCTCATACTAACAATTTCATTTTTGTGTCATTGTGGATTTCTTTTCATTATTGCATAATAATTATAGCCTTATAAACTTTCCCTAAACTTTTATTCATCTTTTACCAAACAACGGGGAATCATCATCTCACCATGAGAAACTTTGGCGCAACCAGATCATTCCACGATGAGAATACCAATGTGTCATCGTCCCGCTTCAAAGGGTCGCTGCAACCTTTGAGACACCACCAACACCACACCTCATTGCCTACGAACACCACTGCATCCAACTTCTCCAGAACAAGAATAGGTCTCAATGAAAGAGCCTCTCTCCATACTTTAGACCCGGGGGTTGTGAGCCTTGGTGCGCAGCAAAGAAGCAAGAAATTCGAAGTGTTTGAAGACAAAGACGACAAGAGCGCCTCCAACTCCACTTCCTATGTCACCAACAGGAAACCTTTAGCCGAGCGGTTGGTGGAAGAGAACATCAAGTCAGATGACGACAAAGTCCAATACAAAAAATATATAGAGACGGACGAAGACGACGTTGCTACGCTTGAAGACGAGGATGTTGATGTAGATGAGGACGAGGACGAAGAAGAAGACGAGGACGAGGATATCGTAGATCTCGATGACGAGGCCGAAGAGGACCTCGACGAGTACGATCTCGAGAACGACGATCTGCCGATGTCGCCAAGATGGAACAACCGTGTATATCTGGAGTTGCAAAGAGTGATCATCAAGTTCTCAAGAGAAACGCCAGACGAAGACGACGAAGACACCAGCGACATCTCGATGGTGGCCGAGTATTCGAACGAGATCTTCAATTACATGCACGAGTTGGAGGCCCGCTTGTCGCCTAATGGCAGATACATGGACCAACAGGACGAGTTGGAGTGGAGCATGCGTAGCACCTTGGTGGGATGGCTTGTGCAAGTCCACCAGAGGTTCCATTTGTTGCCCGAGACATTGTTCTTGACGATCAACTTTATGGACCGGTTCTTGAGTAAGCGTAAAGTGTCGTTGTCGCGGTTCCAATTGGTCGGTGCAGTGGCCTTGTTCATCGCTGCTAAGTACGAAGAGATCAATTGCCCTTCTATCCAAGAAATTGCCTACATGGTGGACCATGCATACTCTGTAGAAGACTTGCTCAAGGCTGAAAAATTCATGATTGGTATCTTGGAATTTGAGATGGGTTGGCCAGGACCAATGTCATTTTTAAGAAGAACCAGTAAAGCCGACGATTACGATTTTGAAACGAGAACACTAGCCAAATATTTCTTGGAGATCACGATAATGGAGGCCAAGTTTGTCGCCTCACCTCCCAGCTGGTTGGCTGCTGGCCTGCATTACTTATCACGCCGTCTCTTGAACAAAGGTCATTGGACTGAGGCCCATGTCTACTATTCTGGTTACACCGAAGAACAATTAAGACCATTGGCCGACGCCTTGATCAATTTGTGTCAAGATCCTGTGAAGAACCACAATGCCATCTACGAAAAATATCAGGAACGTCGTTACCGCCGGTCTGCCACTTTTGTTCAAGACTGGTTGGCCTCGATGCAGCAAAAAATATAGTTTCAAACTTGGAAAGAGATGTTTAAATCAGCTAATTTAATTTCAAATTGATGAGACAATTTAGACTCTTTGCGATTGTGGATTAAAGACATCACAATTCCCATTCAACTCTTTTCCATTCAATTCTTTCCACTGTTCCAACTTGGTTGTTGTTATAGTTCCTGTTATGATTCTCTTTCTCGTGTCTTTCTTTACTTCGCCTAGTTTTGTATTATCCTACTATATTCCCTTTTACTCTTTTTTTATATCCAAACTGTTACTAATGTTGTCACTTTGATAAGAAAGCTTATCAAGGAGAAGAAAGTACAAGCTGCGAAAAAAATGAAGAAGCATACATTATATTGTTGATCAATATCATCATCACCATCACTTTCATGACTTTAATAGTTCATCATTATCCCTTTCTTCTCTAGTCATTTGATTTCATTTTTTCTTCTTTTATCAATCGGATAGATAGTCCGTTCAATTTTGATATCTTTAATATACATTTCAACTTTTCTGTGAACTGGTAATAGTTGTGTAGCTAACAACTTTAACCTCAAATAACCCCCCAGGGACAATTTTATTTTATTTTTTCTTAATAGTGGTGGGATCTATCGCTGCTCTCTTTCTAAGAACCTGCCACATTCACTTTGTTAGGATCCTGGAACTCAGCTGTTAATTGCATGCGGGCTTCTATAAGGATTCGATCACCCAATCAAGACCACCGGATGGATCTTGACTCGTTTGTGTCTATTGCTCATACTTCTCTGAACATCACCACACCACATTGTATGACAATGACAAATTAATCGTAGGCTCTGTATGAGTTCTCAGCTTTTGCTACTTTGAAGAAATTCCACTGTTTTCTTACAAGACTCCACTAAACAATCACCACACTGCTTCAAAACCTACTTCTAGCCTCTACTTCTCCAGTACCTACTTTGCCAGAAACTGCCCATGACTCACTCCACTTACACCTTCAGTGTTTTTGTTAGTTGCACAGTAAAAATTACAGACTGAAAAATCTCAGACTGGAAAATTAGTGTGCATTTGGTTTGAGTTTAGAAAGTGGCAAGCAAGAAGTGATAAAGACGGAAGAGATTCGTCACTAGAGTGAATTTAATAAATCATATCACGATGTTGCCAATCATACGTCAATCCGCAAGATCCATAGCTGCAAGCTGTGGTCGGAGTATCAGAATGAACCGTCACAACTTCAGATCAAAGACAATTCATGGTGGAATGCCCAACCAAGTTTGTAACAATTCCATGAGAAACTACTCAAACTCCTGTTTAAAGACAGGAAACAGAAGAGATTTCTCAACATCATTGGCCAGAAGCAATAAGGAATCCGAAGAGTTGAAAGAGATCTTGAGTTCAGAGTTGAAATTCGAACAGAACGAGTCGGTTGGATTAGAGAAATTCCATGAAGAATGGTTGAAGACCTCTGGCTTCAGCATTGTGACCCCACCTCCAACTGCCACGGACAAGGAGGTGGATGTTTCGTCGGAGCTTGTCAAGGAGACCGACACAGAGATCATCCATGTCTACTTCAATCCGTTGGAGGTCACCAACATACCGTTGGAGTCCGAATACATGAAGAATCTGCCACCGGAAGACGACGAGGTGTCCAGTTTTGAGCAAGAAGACAACGCACAAAACTCCCAGGGATTGTTCGACGAGACCATATCGAACGTGACTGTGATCATAGAGAAGAAAGGCTCCTCAGAAGGGCTTTATTTCAACCTTTTGTTGAGCGTACAGACCAACTACTTTGCAATTGGTGGGTTGAGAAAGTTCTCCAACATCAAGGAGGCAATGAAAGATAGTGCCGAGGATGAATATCGGAGAGAACTGTGCTACTACGGACCTCCATTCACCAATTTGGACGAATACTTGCAAGAAGGGTTGATGGACTACTTGAACTCCAGAGGTATCGATAAATCTTTAGGTGATTTCATCAGTGGGTACTCTTTAGTTAAAGAGAACGATCTCTATATTAAATGGTTGAAAGACTTGAAACAATTTTTCTAGGGAATCCGAACCTAGCGTGGTAATGGCCACAATTCGAGCAAGTCCAGTACCAATTAATCGCCTCACCAACCATTCTTGTAAATACTCGCACCGATACCGTATATAGCACTATATAGAGCCCAATCGAAGATACCAGCTCAGGGTTTCAAACCCTAAAGCGAACATCATAACATCGCGCAGTAGGAGAAGTAAAAAATCCAGTTTGGCCAAAAAAAAAAAAAAAATTGACTCGACGAGTTTTTTTCATTTAGCCCAGATTTTCATATGGTTTATTTTTTAACAATTCATATATAAAATTTTTGAATAGTTTTTAAAAGGTGATATACTATATTGAAAACATATAAATTATAGGAAAAATGTCTGACGCTGCTGTATCCTACGCTGCCTTAATCTTGGCCGACTCTGAAATCGAAGTCACCAGTGAGAAATTGCTCGCTTTGACCGGTGCCGCCGGTGCCACCGTTGACAAGGTTTGGGCTGATGTTTTCGCCAAAGCTTTGGAAGGTAAAGACTTGAAGGAATTGTAAGTATACACGAATAATGGAGGGAAGAAAAGAGAGATGGAGAGAACGTCAAGTTTCAAGTGTTTAATGGTTACTGTAGTGTTTAAAATCAATGGGAACTGGACGTCAAATGAGTTTTATTCACCACAAGAGTCACAAGAAGCAGACAGAACATCGACTATGAACAGAGTGAAAGAACGTTGTCAAATGGATCTTATTGATCTGGTCGAAATATTCCATCCCTGGATCAAGTTAAAACGTTCAAATTTCACAGTTGGGTTATTTGTTATGTGTTTCCGCAAAGAGATAAGTCAATTAACTACTTTCTGGATTGTGATCAAAAGAACTTACTAATGTCTCCCTTATTGGCCCAAAAAGTATTGCATAATTCTACAGAATCGCTTCAAATTCAATTCGCACCCCAGTTTCCGTCACTTTGATACAAGGCTGAAAGAATGGCAGCCATTTCTCTCTTGTCCAATTACACCAATACCGAATTTCAATTACTAACTGACTAATTTATTATAGATTGTTCTCCTTTGCTGCTGCTGCCCCAGCTGCTGCCTCTGGTGCCGGTGCTGCTGCCGCTTCCGGTGACGCTGCCCCAGCTGAAGAAGAAGCTGCTGAAGAAGAAGCTGAAGAATCAGATGCTGACATGGGTTTCGGTTTATTCGACTAAGCTAATTAATGTCAATTTTTATTAATATAGTATTTAAAGCATAAAAATAAAAAATTTGGTTCTAGGTTTTTATTAAAGAACATGTAATGTAGTACTTGCATTGAAATTTCAAAGAAAGGGTTTTAAAATAAACCTTAATTAAGGAAATGGATAATTAATGTAGAATAAAGGGATAGAATATGGCATTACTGAAAGGGATATGATTGAATTGAAATTCAAAAAACTTACAATTGAATTATACAATTAACAAATATAAAAAGAAATACCAATATGCCTCTGCCCTCTGATGATAATAAATAATAATAATAATACAAATGGAAATACAACGAATATAATATGGTCCGATAAAATACAATAAATTACAGTGGTGAACATCCCTTACTTCTTTGCAACTCCTGAAGAATATGTGCTATTCGACCTTCTCCTCTTTCTTCTGCTCTGTCTCTCATCGTTTAAAGTGTTATAATAATATCCAAACTTATTGTGTAAAAACAATTTTTGGTTCTTACTAATATCACCGATCAAATTCTCATACTCCTCATTTCTCATTTTCTTGTTCAATTCTACAATAGAAGAGTTCCTTTTCACGGAAGCGTCCTGCTTGACAGTTGTTGTGTCGTCGTCGTCTGAAATAGTTCTATCTGATTCAATGGCATTTTCATGTGACAGCGAGAGGGGCTGCAGGGTCAGATTGGATCTAGTGCGAGGCCCCGCTTTCAATACCCGCCGCCTTGTGATTTGTGCCTTGACTGGTTCAGAATTACGACGGTTTCTATCCAAAACTTTTGCCTGCCTCGATTGGATCCCACGCATTATTTCAATTTCCCTAATCAACAATTCCTTTTCAATAGATGATTGCTCTTGAACAATATCTGAATTCAATTTGAAAAAATTCAACAGGCTCTCTTGGTTTTGTAGTACAGTTACCGTCTGATTCAATATCGATATTAATTCTGAAATGGAGTTTGATGTGAATGTGACAGCTGATTTCTTGTTGCTATTGTTATTCTTACCGTACAAGGGGATTAATTGTGATATAAGCGAAGATAACCGATCGGAGACGGGCATCGACTCATCACCAGCCGATATCGAAACTATTTCTTTATTTGTTGTGGATTCCTTAGCGCCATCGTTTGTATCGCCATGACTACTCGACTCTAACTCTGTGTTCAATAGAGTTTGCAATTTAGTCGATGCATTGTTCAATGCATTATTATCCAGTAAAAGCTTCTTGTCGTCTAATTCTTTCAACTTTAATTTGACCACCGGTGAAATAGGCGGTGTTTGGTTCATGCTCATGATTGTGATAGGGCAAAAGACAGAAGAATAAACTTGCACTGGCTCTTCCAAAGGCACTTGCACATATACAAAAGAGTTTTTTTAAAAGTTCCCTTTCTAACTTCTATCCTTTATTTGATAAAATACTTTTTGAAAGTATATTTCTTTCTTTTTTTTTCAAGAATTATTTTTTTTTTCATTTTTTGCTAGTGAGATGCAAGTAATTAGGCGAGCGTGCACTACTTGAAATAGACAGTACTAATACTTTGAGGCCGTGATATAGTATGGGTTGGATATGTTGGTCATTGTTGGGTTCAAAATGAATTCAACTGTATATATATATATATATATTTACCTGGATTAGTTTACCACCAAATATAGAATTTATGAGTGGAATTGGGATTTAAATCAATGAACTTGATCTGTGTTAGCCTCATTTATTAGAAATAGCCTCAGTAACTACTCTACAATCGTTGTTAATTGAAAAAGAGGATGATATCACCCACTGAATTCAAATTGAAATACCTATAAATAGTAAATATACACCGACTTTTATTTCACTCATCAAATGTCAGAGGACTCTTATTAGACAATGACATTGGCAAGTTCTCCAATTTTCCCTTCATGAATTCGTAAACTGTAAAAGTAACAGCCTGCCCTGGTGCAACTCTCATGATTCTTGGGGTAATTCCCTTATACAAAGCTTTTGCACCCTCTTCTTGGATCAATTTCGAGGCAATTCTGGTGAATCTTTGCAATCCATTTTCAGTGGAAATCCCGCTTTCCTTCTGCATTCTAGTCTTGATGGTATCCAAAGGAGCATTGGATAACGGTCCTAAAGCCCCACTAAGTAATCCTACAAGAGAGGTCTCCCAACTTGGAAGCTGGTCTACCTGGTGGAAACCTTGTAAATATTCTTTCAATTTAGAATAAACAGTAAAGTTAACACCTTGATTGGTTGCCTGTCTAGCGGCAGTTAAGGTAACCCCTCTGTATAAAGTCTTGATACCTTCCTCTCTAACAACCAAAAACAAACAATGTGGAGCATTTCTATATTTTGGAATATCCAAAGGGTCCACCATGGAATGATGCTGTGCTTGTAGACGGATCTTGATCACTTCCATCGGATTTACAATAGCAACAGCCTCTGTTATACCGGCACCAACACCAGCGACAAAAGTGTTTCCAGTGGAGATAGAGCCGTCTGGGTTCGTCAACCAGGAACGATACAATTCGTATGTAGAGAACCTTATACCCATTTTTGGCACAATTCCTATAACCACAGCCCCAAGACCTTTATATAAAGCGATTCCACCCTCTTTTTGTGCAATATTAACACCAGTCTTGATGAAACCGGGTGGTTTGACGCCTTGTAAACCAGATCTTCTCCTGTACAATTGCATTCTCACCTTGATGGTATCCAAGGGATGGCAACATAATGCTTCAAAGAGCCCTGCGGTACCTCCAGCTACCAAGTCAATTACCGGATTTTTCTGTTTCGTCTTCGTGGAAGATGACATATTCTTACTGTTGTGAGCGATTGATGAATTCTGTTTTTCTTTATAAGGGTTTTCTCGATCTGAGAGTTTGATAGCTGACTAAATTATGCAAGGCTATTCTTTTTCCAGTTAAGGTAAATACTGAGTTAGTGTTGAATATTTCAGCATATGTTTTGATGAGCAGATATTGAAACTCGAGGTTGGAAAAATCTGGGGTAATTTTATGGGGTTTTATATACGTGGAGTGCGAGTAATGATTAAAGGGAAAAGTCCAAGATTTGCCAAAGCAAGATGCAAATCGAAAAGTGCCATGGCGGTGTTACGGAAGGCACCCTGCGAAGATGATATAGCCATGGGAGCATTAGCTTATCTGATTCAAGTCTAATGTCAAAGAGCATGTGGAAAAACGGAACTAGTTAGTGACACAGAAGACTCATCGCCATATTCCCGTGTGAACGGAGCTCGGGGCCTAGAAAACACAGCTTGACAAAATGGCAGAAAAAAAAAATCATAACATCTCCTTTGCGCCAGAGGGAAAGCTTGTCATGCGAAAAAAGTGCTGAGAGAGAAAGGCGAAAAAAGTACATACAAAAAGGCCTGTGTGTGAGGGAAAACACATATAAAAGTCGGAGCCCCGGGGTTTCGATTTAGGATCTATGGAAGCGATTGCCAAATTGATGATGGAAGTTGAAATGTTGAGATGAGTCAGAGGAAAGGAAGTACGAATTTGATCACGTGGTGGGGGGTTTTCAATGTTCCTATATATAATAGGCATATGGTCGGCCTTTTGAATATAAAGCCTCTATATATTCCGCTGATTCAAAAAATGTCGGTCTTAAGAATCAAGTCATTTTTTCCGAAGCGGTACAAAATGAGCGAGCTAAGTTGACGTTTGCACTAAAGCAGTCTAAAATGTTGTTGACATTTCTAATAGTCCAGGGTGCGTTATCATTTTGAAGCCGGCTTTTAAGACGGACAGGATAATTGTGAGTTGTCATGCAAGTGTTCAACAGTTAGTGCTGGCACTCCGTTGATGACTGGAATCACTAATTTATGTTCTGATTCTCCGAAACAAGGGAATCTCAAACATTCCAAATACCACTCTACAGTTGTTATGGAGAATTCGAGAATCGCTGCCCGAGTCAGAACATCCCTTCGAAACGGGGTATGTGCAAATAGTGAGGCAAGAAATATCGCAAACTGCTGGCTGATCGAGTGATCAAATAGTCGATCTGCAAGATAGAAGAAGTCGTGTGCCCGGCCCCTAATTATGGGGCTCTACTAGTTATCATGTGTTTTGACTCGGATTTTTGTCCAGGAAACGGGCCAAGGCTTCCTAGTCTCATTCTACAGCCATCAGAATCATCCCATCATTCTGTTCAAGAATAGGTAATAACCCTCTTTGCAATGTTATGCCATTACGTGGGGAAGAACTTCTAGAATAGAAAAAAAAATCCCTCAAATTATGTTTGGCTTTTAATTTCTCCATACATATGTCGTTACCGTTTTGGGACAAAACGAAAAAGTGGGCTGTTCTTGTTCTCTTCGGCCGTTAAACTGATCTTAAGTTCAAAACTGAAGGAATAAGGCGGTTGCCAATTCGAGTAAAATCCCCGCCCTTCGTCGCAAATGATCTGATTTATACTTTGGAAGGTCTAGAACTGATATGCATGCCGAATAGCAAAACATGGAAGGTTATATGAATAATCGACAATATTAATTGAACTGACATTGCGGTCGCATACTCCTCCACACTTTTTCGCACTATTTAATTGACAAAAGTACAACTACTTTTAATGAAATGCGTGAAACTTTATTGAACCTATTCAGTAATCCCCCTTGAAATGTGCAACGCCAACCTAATCAGTGGCATTCCTTTCCCTCTCCAACAATTCTTCAAACTTTTCTTGTTCTGATTTTTTGTCATCTTGTCCACTTGGAGAATTCGATTGTCTGACCGTAGTGATCAAATTTCCGTTGCTACTTATCGACCCCTTTCTCACTCTGTCCCAAGAAGAAACTGGCTGTTGTTGTTGTTGCTGCTGCCATTGCGTTGACTCTTGATCAGAAAGTTGCTCATTTAGATCGACACTGAAAATATCAGAATCCGTATCTTGATTCGACCGCGTAGCCAAAGGCAGTTTCCCCGACCCTTGGAATCCTTGTTTTCTTATCTCATCCCAAGAATGTACAGGTCCGTCGGGTGTTTCTTTTCTTTCCGGTATACCTCCATAAGTAGTACCTTGCTTTATGCCGAACAAATCTCCACTAGAGAGGAAACCCCCATTGTTATTGGCAGCAGCCTGCCCAGGTGCTACGGCTACTCCATCTTTCAACAATAATCTAGGGTCCGACATTTTTTTTGACTCGTCCTCGGCACTTATCTTATAATAATCAGCCCATTTGATTGCCATAAATAAGGGCAACGATTCAACGATTTTCACCTCACTTGAATGCGTGCCCTTTTCTTGTTTTAATTCTTCAAACTTGGAGCTAAAATATATGGGAGACAAAATTTGTGGAGCAATAATCATGCCAGTGAACCCAGTGAACGTAGCCCAAAAGAAATTGACCCCCTTGATAGATCCAGTCTGACGATACTTTCTCAGAAATGGGATCAGAAGTCCCGGAAGAAACCCCAGGTAGAGGAAGAAGATGTTGGAGACAAATATCTTTCTGTAAAACTCGGCCAAATCTTTCCGTTGAGTAGAGGTCAATTGATTGTCTAGATCGTAAAACTCAATGGATCTTTTCAATGCTTCATCGTAAAGTGCTTGCTGCCTTGGGTTCTCCAGGTTCATTTTATATATGTACGTATCTGTGTGTGCTGTGTTCGTATGTAAATCTTATATCCGATGGCCCTAATTTGATTTATATAAAATTATTATTGCCTTTTTTCAAAAGCTTAGCTTATTTTTTTTTTTCAATGAGATGATTTTTTTCAAGCTTTGGATTGCTGAGGGCGCTTCTTCGGTACCTGGGACACTACTGTTACGAAAGCTGAGGCAAGATAAGATATTAATTCTGAGCATTTCAAGAGGTATAATCCTGATGCTGTTCTGATGGACTGATTTGCCAGCAACTAATGATACGAGAGCCCTGAATATGACCTTATTTTACGCGAGGTGAAGTTCCGGTAGTAACCTGAGTCCTAGCTCGGATGTTACATTTTTTTTCCTCCCTACAAAAAAATAGAGGATCGAGAAACCTAAAAGCCGAAGAGAAACATAAAAGCCGAAGGTAAACAGAAGAGACGGAATCGAGAAAACTAAAAGCCGAAGAGAAACTTAAAAACCGAAGTTAAACAGAAGAGACGGAATCGAGAACTGATAGATTAAAAAAGCCCGGTAGCGGCAAGTGTATACTGGAGATAGTTATTTCCGTTGCATTTCGCTCTTTATCATGGAGGACTAGTGGAATGCGAGGTAAATTTTGTGAACTAACTAGTTCTGAGTAATTCAAGTATTCTGAGTAAAAACTTGGGAAGTTTGTGGAGAGCGTCACGAACTGCTAGTGGCCTTCAATAATTCAACTTCAACTATGCAGCAGAATGCCATCAATAGTTCAGCTAACCACTCTCTATTCCATCGAAGTGAACTTCCCTCAGCTCTTGGTTCTCTTGGTTCACTACTACAGCCCGAATCTTTTTTAAACATAAGCTCGCCGTGCGGCTATAGAAAACTTAAGAAAAAAACAAAACTGGAGTTTAACAAGAGGAATTAGTAAGAAGTATTAGTAAGGAAACTAAAGTAGTGAGAGGATGAACGGAAATAGTACATCGAGATCAAGAAACGGATACGAGTTTTTTATTATTAATCGATGAAAAAATGGTGGGATGGCAGATAGGGTTTCAGAACACCCTCTGGTTGTTGTAGTCGTTCATCATTTACACTCGTCTGATTCTCGCCCCAGTTTCTACTAAGTCCATGCTTCAAATTAGAGTGATATTCTTTTTCAGTTTTTTTTTCTTCAACAAAATTTATTGGTGTTTCTCTATGTGATTATTAATTCTATTTTTAAAGCACTCGGAAGACATATGGTATCAGAATGGTGATTAATAATCTGATGAGTATAATTGGTAAGGCGATCATCGCTTTGAATGCGAAAGTGTGTGCAATCGAACCACAATTTCAAGATTACCAAGAATACCAGGTGAAATATCTCTGTACCTATAGACAATGTAATATTGTAAAATAGAGATTTTCAAGAGATTCACTCGATGCTCCAGCTTACATATTATCCTTGAATAAGAGTGACCATGTTGGTAAAAATTCCTTTGAAACAGGCACCGTTTTCACACTCTTGCACTCTTAGTCATCATCACCATCCTCCTGATCTCGAATTGCTTTTAGCAGGATCACAATATGCAATTAATACATCAAGAAAACTAGACTGAAATTAAGCTTGAGTGTTTCAATCTTGGTTCATGCGAAGAGGGAGAGCAAACAGAAAGGAAAAGAAAAAAAAATAAACACAGACAAATTGCGGTGGAAAATGTTTTCTTGTAGGGAAAATAACCATACAGTAAAACCAGTGGTAATTTCCGAATTTAAGGAGCAGGAAATTGCAACGGAATTAGTGGTTAAGAAGATACTGGTGATAGATAAAGTAATAGGTAAAGTAATAGAGAGCAAAAAGAAGCGCAAAAAAATGGAGGAGCTATACCCTTTGTTAAATCCAGTCGAAGAGAAAGAGAGAGAAAATTCGGAGCGAGTGGAATTAGTCGAAGTTAAAGATTCCCGAAAGGGGAAATTTGAGTCGACGGACGTTAAAGTTCTGATTGAATTGAGTTTGTGGTCCAACAATTAAGGTGCTTGATAAGATGTATCTACAATCAACGGCAATGCAACTTTGTCTCCGGAACCTCACTTTTAAGCTTTATCATCATTCCATTTCTTTTCTAGAAAGTCTCTCCTCAATAAGTAATCGACCTCACAATAATCGTAGATCGACTAATCAAAGTAATTACTCCTTAACTTCCGTCTGTTGTCAGAAAAATAACCTTGCATAAAACCAAATGCAATGCGTTAAGTCCATTCGATTGTACTTTAATTGTGCGCGGTTTTTATATTCGGAGCTGGATAAGCTGAGTCAGATTCAGAATGTTCCGATCCATTTATTGCTTTTTTTTTCTTTGCTTTCTTTTAAAATTTCTCAAGCCGAAAAGCAAAAAAAAAACAACTCGTTTTGTTTTTTATGCGGGTCTAAAGCTTCAACCATTTCTTTTTTTCCTTTTTGTGCTATTTTATTTTTTTTATATATAAAAGAAGACCAGTCACCTCATCCCTTGAACTGTTTTGATATGAACAACCAGAGAACACCACCGATATAGATATATTCGAACATATAGTTTATATCCTTTCATTGATACCACCCAGACAGCGAAGCGCCCCCTAGTACATGCCAACCACTATCCCATAAATAATTTTTTTTTGGTCCATTTCAATCATGTCCACTTTAGCACAAACCTATATATTGGCCTCCAAGGT
Organism: Nakazawaea ambrosiae; assembly: GCA_024271865.1. NCBI lineage: Eukaryota > Fungi > Ascomycota > Pichiomycetes > Alaninales > Pachysolenaceae > Nakazawaea > Nakazawaea ambrosiae. The sequence continues at coordinate 63,303 of JANBXG010000027.1, forward strand.
CAAACAGAAATTGACCAAGGAAGCTGTCAACCCAAATGCAAACTTGAGAGTTCTTGTCTGCCAAGCCAACTTGTTGGACAACTTGATGGACGCCTTGCAACATAAGAAGCCTTTGCCAAACTTCCCATCGGTATCTATCTCCTCCATCAAGATTGATGAGGAATTGGAAGACGAGGAGGACTATTCATCTTCTTCTGATAATGACGACTACTCAGAGGACGAAGAAGATGAAGACGACGACTATGACGACTACACCATTGGTGAAGAAGGTGCTGTTGTCCTTGAAGGTCACAGAACTAGACTCCAGCGTGGTGTTCTGACCAATGTTAGAACCATGGAGCTCTCCGGAGAGGACGACGATGAATACTTCAGCGACGAATTCACCGACAGCGCCAGCGACAGTGACTTGGAAGAGTACGACGTGAACTGTTATACACACGACGTTGAGGCCAACAACACTGTTATCTATTCGGACTCCTCAGTCTCTTCCGGCGATGAGGTTGAAATTGAAGACATCCATCAAGATCTCGCCGACACTCCTCCAAGTTCTCCAGAAGACACAGATCTCGTGTTTACGTCTCTTGCCAAGTTAGACTCGAACTACTTTCAAAAGCAATATCATCACCATACTCCAGAAAATTATAAATTGGTATCTATAGACAGTCTGGAGTTGCCTTCATTATCTCATTGCTCTTCTATTTCCTCTGAAGAAGATGACGAAGTCGATGAGAGTCACAAGAATCATCATAGCCATCACAGTCACGGTGTGACATTCAATTTGCATCACAAGACAGAGAGTGAAGTAGATTTACTAGAAGAAGTTGTTCCACCTTTTGTGGTGTAAGGAAATTCATGATGATGATATAGACTTCTTTTGATGATGATGATGATGATGATTTTACGATGATTTTATGACAATTATATGACAATTATGACAGGTTCACGACTTTCACAATGACGATGTATATGATACGTTCTGCCAAGAGATCAAATAACGTTCCCTTTGATCTCTTAGCTCTCAGATGAAGAACTTACGAATTTTTTTTTTTTTTTTTTTTTTTTTTTTTTTTTTTAATTAATAAACCTCGGCAACTTTTACTTGCCGATGTCTGAAATTTTTTTGTCTTTTTTTTTTTTATTATTTATTTATTTATCAAAGCTTCATAATATTCCTTGTCTATACAGATTCTATACAGCAACTAATACACGAATTATTCATAATAGGTACGAGTAAGATAAAATATCTGGATAATACTAAGATTTCTATGTGTTACTGTCTCACTCAATAAGATCTGAACAGAATCAAGATCAAGAGTAACTAAGAAATCCAATAGTTTTGTGACACATTTGTTGTTGACTAAAATCTCGCAAACCCTTTTGGATCCATCTTTGTTATTCTTTCATTCATTCCATTAGGTAACTTTCTCATAATCATTGAATAACAACGGCACGAAGGAATGGTATTCTCAATGATCACTTCTCTAGAATAGGATTGCAATCAAATCTTGAACCGACAAAAAAACACCTTGACTTCCTTTTCGGGAACAAACAGATGACTTAGTTAACTCAGCTCACTTTAGTGTGACATACTTCACACTATGAATTCTCTATAGACTAGGAAAAAAATTATTTCAGATCACGGGCCGAGCGTGAAGTGCTTGCTCAGTAGGAGACCAGTAATGTGAGTGTGGATCTAGAAAGATTTCTATAACATGGGTGACAAACGAGAGAATGTGCGTGTGTGCAAGAGTGTGAGTGAGTGTGAGATCTGACGAGTGTGATCTCGTTAGGCACACCAGTGCGGTACCGAATTTCAGATATTTGAGTTCACCATATGCAAAAAAAAAAAGTTTGTTCATCTTGCGTTATCTAGTAAAGCTTAAACCCCCGCTCATCTACTCACTCAATTGTGCACTCATTGACCCTTCCGTTCACTCTTCTATACACTCAGATATCACTCACATATACACTCAATAGAAGGAACTTCTTCCTCTTCTTCATAGATGTCCTGCTTTCAGAATTCTTCTTGTCTTCACATCTCAGTTCTATACACCTGGTGATACTCTAACTTCAAGATGAGATTTCATACCGCGATCTGCTCACTTTTGGAACGGTCCAAGACTGAACTTCCGACTATTGTTCCGTAACACACAATAAAAACAAGCATCAAAAAATATAAGAAACTGCACTCGAATAATAAAAAATTTCAAGCAGGTAGAAAAATTGGAAATTCTTTGGTCTCTCCATAATAAGAAAAAAACGGCTCATAATTTTTTTCTTCTCAGTGCGTTTGAATTTTTTTCGGCCGCTTTGGTTCTTCTTTTCCCTTGGCCTTTCTTTGGAGTGTTTTTTTGAACTTTAGTGGAGAAGAACAAAGTTCTCCGTTTGAAGAATCTTGGAAGGGGAAAGAGCGTTGATCGATTGCCTTGTTAGGCTCGCCTTCTTCCACCACACTTGCCTAACAAAAACAGTTACATCCCTAACCAAAAAAAAATTCCATTACCTTCCATGTCTCGCAAACCTTATATGTCCCAGCCTTTGCAGCTCCACGCGATTTCTTCAACTACTGTAGCCAGCTTTTATTTTTTTTTTTATTTTGATCTGTTGTAAATCCAACTGAAGATGCGTTTTTTTTCTCAAATTCACTAATTCCGTACTTTTATCGGGGCCAACACTAGCACCGTCTCTAAAGTCCACTTCAAACTGTTTTACTTTTGTTGCTTTTCTTTTGTCTGACCTGCAGCTTCAGTCCGACTTGCGTTCAACATAAATAAACTTTCTCCACCGGAAACTGAAAAGGTTCTCCTATCTCCTTCGTGGTGAATCACATACTGGCATTTCGCTAAGAACAACGGGAAAGGCTTTTTACCTTCCCGGTTGCAGATTTTCATCTTTCTTGGGTCAGTACATAAGAACTGACTTGCAGCACTGCGCTGCTCATGAATAGCGGCAACGGTCTCGTTACTTCTGGAAGGAAGGCACGGCCAAAAATTTTCTATTTTTCTACGCAAAATTCTGGCCGATCGGTCGTTTCTAAAGTTTTGTTTTTCATTTTATTTTTCATTTTTCATTTTTCAGTTCCCGCGCTTCATCTCCCACTAGTCAGGGGAAAGCGTACAGCCGCCCTATACTGCAGAAAGTTATAAACTTTGCTTGGACTAGTTTTTGACTGTTGATACATCTTAAACTAAATGACTAAAACCAATTGAGGCTCCAATTCACAGGTATTGACACCAAGTTGTTGCAATTGGTTCCATCTTTCTAATGTCGCCTCGTACTAGCCTTTCCTCGTAAAGTCGCAAGCCATCTTCACACGGGCCAATCTAACCGATTTAACCCCAACCTTTAGCGCCGGCCCATCCTTCTTGCAACCACATGAAGAGCGTTCTGAAAGTTAAGACAACGACACTTCCCCATAGCTTTTTGTGATGGTGTCCAGCTACTTGCAGGTTGAAATCGGCAAATCCTAAGAGCCAATGATGCATATACAAATTTCCGACTTATCCATCTGTCTTTTTTCTTTTTTTTCAACCATAACCGCCGATCTCATGGACTAGAGATAGCGTGGCTTTCACCATATTCCCAAACTGGCAAATTCAAATCCTGAGAAACTGGGTATTAGTTTTTCTATTATTCATCATTATTAAAGCGTTAAAGCATTCGAAAAGATTGCAGCAACTTCCATTCTTTTCCATCGATTAGAGCGATCTCACAAACAAAGGCTACAGATTATTTTTTTGAAAGTAAACAACATGTATTCCATTGTATTGGGCTGGTCCTGCCTAAACGAGTAAACACTTCAAAAAGTCGGAAAGATACGCTGGGGGGTTTCTATTTATGGATGATAATAATAACAATAATAGATGGCGAAAGTTGGTAAAATAAAAAGGATAAAAGGAATTAAAGACTTTAGTTAGTCTTAGGCATGAACCAATTGAAAAAATCGGCGGTGCAAGCTGCAAGTATTGCAGAAACTGGTGGCAGATTAGTCCAAAACAGCATCTACACTCTGGATGTACTCGAAGTAGAAGGCAATGATCTGTAAATGGGAATCGAAATCGATATTCTCGTTAATCCCGTGGGCATTGGTCTCCACTGTAGGTGTGATTCCAGGCCTGTACCTGTAGATGTGTCTAGTCAAATCCCAATAGAGCCTGGTGTCGGTGTTTCCCGTGGCAATTCCAGGCGACACAACAATGGGCTCGTTGAAGCCACCGGCAATTTCTTCGTATACATGTCTGATGTTCCCGGCAAACAAGTTCCAATGGTCATCGTTTATCGGAGTGACCGGTGCAGACTCTAAGGCATTGCCTGGCAAAAAAGTGAAATACCCATTCAGTGTTGGTTCTATAACGGTGAACAATTCCTGGTCCGGCTCTGAATCTGAGTAGGTGCTTTGCTTTTTAGCCAAGACCCCCAACTCGTACTTAGTTGCAATCTGCTTCACCTGGTCCAAGATCTTTGCAACCACTTCTTCCACTTTGGTCTCAATGGCCACCCGGTGGTTGATCGTCACCACAACACTCTCCGGCAAGGCATTGGACTTGGCTCCTCCTCTGATGATATCGATCAGCTGCGATGTCTTGATATAGTATTTCAAGAACCGGTCCTCGTCGATCTTGTCTCTCACTCTCTTGTTGGCCAGCTCGTCGGTTCCCGACTTGATGATGTCGTACTTGAACTCCGAGTCGATCTCGTGCGAGTGCTCCGCCATGCAGCGGTACTGCCTGAAAGTAGGGTTGGCATCGGTGAAGATCGGCTCGAACGGATGTGCCTCGATCTCGGTGATCAAGTCCGAGATGATGCCGATGGAGGTGTGGTCCGGTGGGACACTGGAATGGCCGCCAGGCGTGGTCAATTGGATGTTGATGTTGATGGAGCCCTTTTCGCCGGTTCCTGGCAACGCCATCTTGGTGCCCCCGAGGTCCGTGAGCGAAATGCCACCTTCGTCCACCACGGCATAGGCAGAATCTTTGCCATAGATCTCGAGCAAACGGTCTGCGTTGAAGTTGCGGCCTCCGACTTCCTCGTCGAAGCCGAAGGAGAAGATCACCGTTCTCTTGGGCTCGAACCCGGCACCAATCAACTCCTCCGAGGCCTCCAACAACCCGATCAACAAGTTCTTACAGTCCGCAACGCCTCTTCCCCAAAGATGCGAGCCGTCGTAGTGACCGTCAAACGGTGGGTATTTCCACCCGGAGACGGTGTCCGGAGGCACAGGCACGGTGTCCTGGTGGGCCATCAAGATCAATGGCTTGAGAGTGGAATTGGACCCTTTCCAGGTGTAAATCAAGCCGTGGCTGTTGATTTTCTCCAACGAGGTGTGCTCGTAAAACACCGGGAAAGTGTCTTTCAAGTACGCTTCAAAGAGACCAAACTTGGACCAGTACTCTGGATCTTCGTCCACCTGCGGGTCTTCGTCGTGGGTCTCTGTCTTGATCCTCACGGCCCCGGCCAACTTCTCAATTGAGCTGTTTTTGAACTCCTCACCGTGGATAATCTTCTTCAAAACCGAGTCTTTGAATTTTCCATACGTTGGAGGTCTGTAATAGTCGACAATTGGACAAACTGGGTCGTACTCGATCTTGCTGACGTCAATTGGGCTGCTGTCCAGTTCTGTGTGGCCTGCTGCTTGGTTGAAAACTTTGGAAACTCCATTTTTCAGCGGCCAGACCATCTGTGGTGCCAACACCAACGATGCTACAGCCAAGGCTGTGAGCCATTTGTTTCTGTTGCTTTTGTTGCTGCTGTTGCTGCTGGTGCAGTGCTTCTCGTTTAATGACATGCTAAAACTGCTCCTTGCTCAATGACTTGCTGATGCCTTGTATTGTGTCAAAGTATTATATATTTATAACCTAGGGCAACTTTGATAAGAAAATCTCAGCTCCACCGATAAGCTGGCCACGATAAGCCACACACTTTTAGGCTTAGTGAAGATCTTTTCGGAAGGAAGGTGGACGCATCCGAAATTGCTGAAAAAAAAGTAGTGTGAGGCAGTGAAAAATTGGGGGCTAGCAGGATGGGGGTTAGCAGGATGGGGGTTAGCAGGATGGAGGTTAACAGGATAGGGGTTAGTTAAACGAATGTGTTTACTGGCTTGTGGAATCATATGGAATCACTACAAACTTCCACTCAAGTTAGTTTCTCTTATGATAATTTATTCTAAAACTGTTATAATCTTCATCTATATAGAACTAGCCACATCCAATGAAAACCCCCAGCCCAGTGTCTCACTCACTCAAAGAATCAACTGTCTGGATGTACTCGAAGTAAAAAGCAATGATCTGTAAATGGCTGTCGAACTCAATTCTCTCGTCAACAGTGTGGGCATTGCTGTTGCCCACATGTGGCATGGCTCCAATCTTGAATCTGTAGATATGGTTCGAAAGGTCCCAGTAGTACTTGGTGTCGGTGTTACCAGTGGAGATCCCCGGAGCGACAACCACTTTGAAATCCTCCAGATCTGGGTATGCCACTTCCTCATAGAGATGTCTGATATGGCCAGACAACACTTCCCAGTGCAGGTCATCAATTGGAGTCACTGGAGCTGGACTCAAGGTGTATCTGCCTCTCAATTGGAAGTATCCGTTGGCAGTAGGTGGGAGAACCTCGATCTCTTCACCTCCTTCCTCCTTCGTGTAGAGGAACCCAAGGTCGTACTTCAAGGCAATCTTCTTGATACGTGCGGCATCCGCCTCCAACACCTCGTGGATGGAGCTCTCAACGGCAATACGGTGGTTGAGAGTGATCTCCACATGCTCCGGTAAGGCATTCGACTTGGCACCTCCTCTGATGATGTCGATCAGCTGGGTGGTCTTGATGAAAGGCCGGGTGGTGATCTTGGAGTCAATGTAGTCGATACTGATCTTCAAAGCGTCTGGATCGGTCTCGGCATTCAAGAGAGCCCATTTCAATTCCTTGTCGATGGAGGTTGAATATGCGGCAACACATTGGTTCTGCTTGTAATATGGGTTGACCTTGGAGTAGATGCTGTCGAATGGTGTGGACTCGATCTCCCTGATCAAGTCGGACATGATACCGATGGAAGTGTGATCTGGAGGCACACTGGAGTGTCCACCTGGCGTGGTCAACGAAATAATCGAGTCTGTGTAACCTTTTTCACCAGTAGCTGGGATGGACAAGTACACATCTTCGTGCTTGACCAAAGAGTAGCCTCCTTCGTCGATGATGGCATACATAGAGTCCTTCCCGTAGCGTTCAACGAGGTATTTACCTAAAGCAGTGGCAGTAATGGTGCCTGAAATCTCTTCGTCGGCTCCAAAAGCCAAGACAATGGTTCTCTTTGGCTTGAAACCAACAGCCTCCAACTCCTCAATGGTCTCCAACAACCCGATCAACAAGTTCTTGATGTCGGAGGAGCCTCTCCCCCATAAGAAGGTGCCGTCGAAGTGGCCTTCGAAAGGTGGATAGGTCCATTTGTCAAGAGTTTCCGTTTGCACAGGCACAACGTCCTGGTGGGCAGTCAACATCAAAGGCTTGAGGCTTGAGTCAGAGCCCGTCCACTCGTACACCAACCCATAGGTGTTGACGGTGTCCTTCTTGAGCACTGCATGGGCTTTTGGGAACGTTTTCTCCAAGTAGTCATGGAATTTTTGGAACTTCAGCCAGTAGGCAGGGTCTTCGTCCACTTGCGGAGCCTCGTCGTAAACCTCTGTTGCGACCTGGACAGCTCCAGAAAGCTTTTCCGCACTGGCGTTTCTGAATTCTTGGTCCTTGATGATTTTGGAGATGACACTGTCTTTGTAGATGTCATAAGTTGGTGCCCGTTTGTAGTCGTACACTTTACAGACGGAGTCGGCAATGGACTCAACTGGGGTTTCTGCAAAGAAGGCGTCGACTTTGGACATGTTTTTGGAGCCAGTGGCCTGGGCAAGACCCACGCTGGCAATATTGCGGATATAGAACGTGATTGCAACAATAGTACCCAACACGATCAAGAAGGCATGGTGAAGCAACTTGACTTTGGAACGGGAAGAGCCATCGGCAGGGCCCTTCTCGGAATTGTAGACTGGCAATTGCACTGATGGCATTGTGTGAATGTTTGTTGAATTGCCCCTAGATAGTTAAATTGTTGTCCAAATTCTTGAACTGAAGGTCTTTCGGCAGACTAGTCTCTTATATAACAGCCACAACTGAGTCTTCGGCGGAAGCGGTCGAAGTTATTGCCGAAAAGCGTAATTAGATAAGAGATAAGCTGCGTCCGACAGCCCCAAAAATGTGTGGAAACTTGTTTTTTCTTTTTTCAGCTTTTTTTTTTCTTCAGTGGTGTCATGATGTTCGGACCAGCTGAAAAATTCAGAGCATCGGCTGGTAGAAGCCAGCGAGGTGCACAGCTGACGAGAGTGAAAAATCGGGTCCTTGTGTTGGTATTGTGTGAAATAAAGGCATCATGTCGTTGTACAGGATAGACAAAGACTTGCAAGCACCGAAAAAACGCAGAAACAGAGCTCGAAGGGCGTGTGAACGGTGCCATCGGAAGAAGGTGAAGTGCGACTTTGCCAAGCCATGCTCCACCTGTGTGGCAGCGTCCGCTTCAGACGCGTGCGAGTACGTGGTGTTGAAGAAGCCCGAGTACGTCTCGATCCAGAAGGAGCAGCTCGAGACGCTATTGCGAGATTTGGAGAAACTCCAGAGCCAGGTGGCCCTTGCCAACTCGCAGATCTTGAAAAATCCCAGGCTGCCCGAGACAGAGATTGCACTGGCTGAAGATTTAAAGAGGTCGCTGACAGACCCGATGTCTTTGAAAAGCATCTTGGACAACGGCAGCATCAGTGCGGACGACCCGGATGACAATCCGTTGGTGTCTGACCAAAACATCCCGCAATTGACCACGGACTTCACCTACATGGGCGACTCTGCGTGCTCCAAGTTCAGCACCAAGCTCCAGCAGTACGTGTCGCTCTACCACTTTGGGAACAAGACTGCTCTCGGGAACTTGGTGCGGGGTGCAGAGCCCGTGCGGTTCGAGGACCCGGAGTTGCATTGGAACAGCTTGAACCGCACGGGCGCCTACACGTTGCCCGACAAGAACGATGCCTTGACCTGGGCCCGTATCGCATACCGGTATATCGGGATCGAGTACTACATGGTGATGCCCGAGTCGTTCAACATGCTCATCCACAGGATCTATGAGGTGCACAGGCCTGGAAAGGCGTTTTATACCGTGCCGAAGCCGCTCAAGAGAGCGGAGATGGCCCAGTTCTTCGCCATGTGTGCGCTTGGGTCGTTGTATTCGGGCAGTTTCATCGACGGAGTGGGCAAGGTGCCCGGCACCAGGTACTTCAAAGTGGCCGTGTCCATGGTGCAGGACTGCTTCGAGACGCCAACGTTGGAGTACATCGAGGCCCTCTCGCAGATCGGCTACTACTCCTTCTCCCTCAACAGAATCAAGTCCGCTTTCGTCTACACAGGGTTGGCGCTCCGGCTCGCTGTATGTCTCGGGCTCCACCGCCGGTCGTCGTTCTGGAACAACACCAACTGGGACCTCAAGACCCGCGAGCGGGCGCGGCGCTTGTTCTACACGTTGTACATCTTCGACCGGTTGGTGTGCTCCAAGTTGGGGTACCCGGTGTCGCTCGAAGACCAGGAGATCGACACTGAGTTCCCCTCGGAGATGTACTTCACCGAGCGCGAGTACAAGGAGTTCCCGGACTCGAAGTACATCTTGCTGCAGATCCAGATCGCCTCGATCTCCACGTTGATCGTGCGGAAGATCTACGGGCTCCACCAGGACAAGCTGAGCGAGCCGGGCAAGACCAACTTTGTGAAGAGCGTGCACCACGTGCTCTCCCGGTTGAAAGACTGCTACGACAAGTTGGACCCGACGTTGAAGTTGCCCTACTACAACAACCAGTCGCTCCACAACGTGCTCCGCAACATCTTCTCCTTCCACATGCACTACAACCAGTTGGTCATCTTGGCCACGAGACCCATTCTCCTCTATGCCTTCATAAGGGCCCTCCGTAGCGACTCGTTTGTGTCTTCGCAACTGACCACGGCCATCGCAGAGGCGTGTATCCAGTCTGCCTATGCGATCAACTCCACCATGAGCACGCTCTTCAAGACGGGCAAGATCTCGTCGTTTGGCTTCTTCGATGCCCATTACAGTTACAGCTCCACGATGATCTTGATCATCGCCAAGACCTTGACCCAGATGGACGAAATGGCCCAGTGCAACATCCAAAAGCGGATCGACACCCTGACTGAGATCCTCCAGAACTTGGCAGACCTCGGGTCCATCCCAGCGACGCACTTCATCGCAGAACTCCGCAGGCTTGTCCGCATTTTTGACCAGATCGACACCTCCAAAGTGGCCAAGATCTTCTCCAGGACCGATCTGCAACAGGAAGATGCCTTCACCAACCACGTCGGCGTGCAAGAGCAGGAATCCGATTTTTTTTCGCCGCAAGAGGTGTTGCAAGTGCTGAACAACTTTGTCTTGGACGACGAGGGGCTACGAGATTTTTTCAACATCGACTTCGACCAGCTGGTGGACGACAACTTGGCCTCGCAGGGCATCAACTCTGCACTTTTCGATGCCGACGACTTCGACCGGATCAATGTTCTTTTCAGAGAGCTCCACGAGGCGTGAGGGTTGGGTGTATGCTGTTTAAATGTACAAACTGGTATATCATTTGTATATAATAATGTATATAATTATGTGAATATAGTTATGTCTATATAGTTAGATATACATGTAAATGTGAATATCATATACGGATGTGAGTACGACCTTATAACTAATGTACACACTCATATTAATATGAGTGTATATATAATTGTGTCTCTATATAATCATATCTCTATATAACCATATCTCTATATAACCATATCTCTATATAACCATATCTCTATATAATCATATCTCTATATAATCATATCTCTATATAATCATATCTCTATATAATCATATCTCTATATAATCATATCTCTATATAATCATATCTCTATATAATCCTATCTCTATATAATCATATCTCTATATAACGATATCTGTATATAACGATATCTGCATATAACGATATCTCTATATATCTGTATATTAATCCCCATATAATTACCATTGAACCTAACTACAGGTTCTAAACTCCTCGTGTATAGAACTTCTTTCATACACAATGATCCTGGGTATCTCCTCCTCCACAAGGCCATCCATTGGGTTTGGTTTGGCCTCGCAATCGGTATAGAACCGGTTGTAGTAGTGACATTCTGTTGCTCCACACCTCACAAAGCCAAACCAATTCAATGCAACTAGTCTGAATTTAGTCCCAGCCACTTCAAATGATCGCACCACTTGCTGGCTTGGTGTATCGAACACGAAAAACAAAAATTCCGGCAATTTGAACCCTACACCAATGTACTTCTCTACACACCCCACTATATAATCCTTTTCTAGTTGTTCCAACACTAGCAGTGGAATGAAATCGGCATTCTTTACGAGACAAACCTGATCAAGACTCTCAGGATTTACTCTGCTAACATGCTCTACCACCTTCCCATAAAACAAGTACGAGTCTTCTCCCTTTTCAGCGTCGTATTTGAACCCCAATCTGTTCACAAACTTCTCAACTTGAATCTCTGTCATCTCATCTTCAGGTAGTGCACCTTGGAAAAGTGCGAGTCTGTTCAAAAGCTGCAAAAGCGAACTGGCAAAACATAGATTCTCGCCCAGGTACTGTGGCATAACCCCAAGAGCTTTATTCTCCAATCTTCTACCCTTCAATGACCCACAAGCACCAACTAAGTGGACCGACAAGTGGCCCAATTGAACATGTCAGTAGAGAAAAGAAACATCGCTACACCACAAACGCAGACTAGTGAAAGAAAAAAAATTCAAACTTCCAATTCAGCCTAATCATATCAATTAGATTGGGCTTTACACTCTACATAATCTATATAATCAGCTTTTGTCGACTGGGTTGATCAATCCGTGATTACCCTTGTAGTCGACCGGATCTGGGGATTTCCAGTTCTTCAATACCTCGTCATCTGTAATCTTGTAGATCTCAATGCCAAGTGGACGACAACAGTCGGCCATATTACCACAAGTCAGAGCCTCATCGTCTGCTCCTTCACCCCAACCCCATTGACTCAAATCACCACCTGGGCAACAAGAGATTGCGCCCAAGATATCAATTTCAGCGAAAAATTCGAAAAAATCTCCTTTTTTCGCAGGACAGGTCTCCATGAAGTATTGATCGTGTTCGTTGAGCCCAGTCAATTGGAAAACGTTCAAGACATCGTGAACATCGAATTCCGTCAAGCCATGAGGCAAGATGGCTCTTGTAAGGTTGGAGTGGCAGTGGAAATCGTTGTCCTCTCCAGATAATAACTTGTCTACGTAAGGGTCGCAACGGGTACCCAAAAGGTCATGCACACGTCCTCCCCATTCGTCCTGGCCTCTGTCTTTCAAAGAGTCTCCAGTGATAGTGACCATAGGTCTCAAGTATGGAAGATTACTCCAAAGTCTATCGTAAACACTGACATGGGCAGAATGCAACTGTCTAGTACGAGCAGCCCACATTCTCTCTCTTGGGTTGTGGTAGTTCCACAAGTTGAAGTCACACACTTGAGGTCCTTCAATGGTGACAATTCTACAGACGTGTCCAGCTGGAACTTTGAATGCGATTCCGGATCTCTTTGGACAAACAAGAGTCTCAACCAATTCTCTCTTCCCGGTCTTGGACGTTTCAGCGATCTTATCGTATAAGCCTCTGTCTGCGAATAAGGGCGAGCCTTTTGTTGCAGTGTACGCTGGTACGGGCTTTGGCAAGTTCATCTGGGTCTTGTGTGGAGTCTGCGAAGTCATCTTGGTTGTTCGTTGGTTGATATGGTTCAGCATTGGCTACAACGGAAACTTTCCGATTAAATATGGATCCTATATATTGCAGGTGCAATCAAAGTTCGGCGTTTGACTTTGGGGTATCGCCGAAGTTTTTCACTGCGCTAGTTATCTCTCAGAGCCGATCTCATCGCTTAATCTGACATAAGCCCCGACTCGTAGCATCGATCGAGTATCATCTTTACCCTTTCGTCCTCGGTGAGCCGGGGGATATTGTGTAGTGAGATTGAGATCAATCTTTCTTGGTAGGCACAGTACTTTGGTTCCAAATAATGGGTGAGATTCCGGATGGACCCTTTCCGGAACAATTTTTTCACCATCTTCTCTAGCCGTTGATGCATGTCTATGTTCGAAGATGTAGGTAAATCTAACGAATATCTTCCAGTTTGGGACGATGGCCTCGAAAGGCTTTCAAGATCTAGAACTTCGGCCTCAATTTGGGCCAAATTGCTCTCGGTAGAAGGGTTTCCGGCCTCCGTTGTAGTAGGAGTTTGCTCAAACCGATGCTCATTGGCATGAACCCCTGCCACTTTTGTAAGATTTGATTTCTTCGAAGACCCTAGTTTGATTTCTTTGGTAGAAGTAGCAATGAAGGGGAACTCAAAGGGCGAAGGAGCAAACGTTTTAATCACGGAACTCTGACCTAAAGCGGAATGCCCCATCTTCGTCATTGATCTGGGGATCCGATCTAGTTCCAACACAGAGGAAGGATCATCGACAGTGACTACTCTACAGTTTTTCATACTAGACCTGCTAACATGTAAATGGCTAGGATTAATGGTCCCCTTTGGCGCCAGTGGACTCTTGATTGTAATTTTCTTGACTTTGGGGGGTTTCCTCACAGAATATTTTGGTTCAGCAGTGGTCTTCAGTTTCTGGGATTTTGGTTCTTTGGTTCTCGTGAGAATAATGGTGTTTTTGTTTTTTGTATCTATCGTTTCATTAATAAAGTGGTTAGCTTTGTTCGTTTTTCGAGACTGCTTCAGTATCACTAAGGCTGGGTTTGTGATGTTTAACACTTCCTTTATAGCCGCTGTGGAAGGTTCTTTTACCTCGTCCATCATGGTGTCTATGAGGACAATTTTTTGAACCCTGCAGACAATCTAGGTTGGATTCTCTTCTTGAAGTAAGGTATTCAATTTTAAAGTAAGGCGGTGACAACAGTAGTTCCATAAGAAAGGGGGCGTTTGTGGCGTTTAATAGCACTTTCGGACAGGTAATTTGACAAAGTTTTTAAGAAAACGGAAAGAAGTCGATTGTTAAGAGAAAACAAGAACTGGACAGGTCAATTCTATAGCCAATGCGTACAGTGAAGTGATCACCAGAGGTCCAAGTATCAAAATGAATGGGCGTCAAGTGATACAAACGCAACTAAAGAGAAACAAAAAGGAAATCACCAAAACGAGTTCCGGAGTTGTGGTGTTATGATGTTCTTAGTTTCGTGCGCACCAAGACAACCATCCGAAAAGAGAAAACACAGTCACATCTGATTTTTCCCTCTCCCGCTCGCCTCACTCATTGCTCATCTTCCTCAAGAGACAGCCCCTGAAAACAGCCTTATTTTCACGTAGAAAAAAAAATACCACTAATCTTATTTTTCAATGATTCGAAAAAAAATGGCAGACCCGACACTTTTGCTTCTCTGTACTTTGAAAATTTTCACCAATTTTTTTCTCTGATTTTTTTTTTTATTAGAAAAAAAATATTTAAAATTATTCATTTTATCATAGTTTTAATATTTTAACAGTTAACCACATAATCCATATTCAAAATGTATGTTGATAATATAAGAGACATGGGACGGAATGAAGAAGTGTGATAGTGTATTGGAATGATTCAGAAGTAAATTTGCGAACTATTGGACTGTAATCGTGGGGATACGTTTTCAAAGAGATGATTATGTTAAAATACTTGTTCAATGAGTGAGGAGATATGAAACTAAAGGAAGGAATAAGAATAAGAATAATTATCATTTGGCTTCGAAATAACATATTAATCATCGATGCAGTACAAGTAACCACATAGTTCATCATCAAATGGAAATTCCCCCTTGCTGGAGCTCATATCAATCACTACACTTATTTCCACCCATATTCAATATTAATAATTTTCCCATACTAACATTTATCGACCCATTTTTATTATAGGACTAAAAGAACTAAGAAGGTTGGAATCACAGGTAAATACGGTGTCCGTTACGGTTCATCTTTGAGAAGACAATGTAAGAAATTGGAAGTTCAACAACACTCCACTTACGATTGTACCTTCTGTGGTAAGAAATCCGTCAAGAGAGAATCTACTGGTATCTGGTCATGTAAATCATGCCGTAAGACTGTTGCCGGTGGTGCTTACACTGTCTCTACTGCCGCTGCTGCCACTGCTAGATCCACTATCCGTCGTTTGAGAGAATTGGCTGAAGCTTAAGCTTGTTTTATGTATTATCACACATATCAAAAAAATAAAGTTTTATATATAAAAGTCATATAAGTTTATATATAAAGAAAATTAAGTTCGGTTAATGTAAATTCAATGATCAATTGTTAAAGAGGAGGAGGTATCTTCCTGATGTAGAACGAAAAATATTTATGATAGTTAGTTGGTTAGTACATTGGAACAGTTTGCGACTGTTTGTTAGTGAAATGTTTCCCTCTTGATTATATTTATATTTATTAAATGTGATTTATCGAATATCTTAAATTTCGCACCATCGCTATCAATACATTGGATTAATTAATCTATCTCCTTCAAAGCAAATCCTTTGAAGCAAATCCTTTAAAGCTTTATTTCTATCCCTTCAATCAAAAAAAAATTAATGTTATCAGTAATCACGAAAAGAGCTTACGGTCTTGAAAAAATAAATTGTTAGCACTACAATTGCAACAAATTGTTTAAGTCTATCAAGTAAATCGCATTTTGTCTATATATCTGGTTCTCTATTTATTGCTTCAATGTCTCTTGAATATACTCCACAAGCTGTTTGATCAAGGGTTTCTTGTTTGGAACAAAATGGCCGCCATCGTGCTCAATGGTCTTCACCTTATCAGCTGGGTAGTAACTACGAAGCAACTCGGATCTCACTTTAGGAACTGTGTTGTCACCTGAACCGTAAATGTGGATAGTTGTGGTTGTCAAATCTTGTGGCACTTCAAAAGAGTGGACAAACTTATCTTTCAACTCTGTTCCAGTTTCGGTCTTGGTGAATGGGTAACCGGAGATCAAGACTGAGAATTTGAATTGCGGATGACCAGGAACCAACTCGGTGATCTTGTTTGTTAAGATGGCAGCTAAAGCACCACCTTGGCTGAACCCGACTACTCCATCGTATGGACCTTCCTTTGTGATATGTTCCTTGACGGTGTTAAGAGCAGCATCGATGTTCAAGTCGTCGACATGGTACCACCAAGATCTGTTGAGATTGGCCTCGACGATTTCTTGATATCTTTGGTCGTCCAACTCGAACGGAATGTCTTTCTTCTCGAGGATCGTTGGGCCGTCGATGTAAATGGTGGAGATTTCAACTTTCTTCAAGGCCTTTCTAAGACCCGATGATTTTTCAGAGAAAACCTTGCCGTTTTGCAAGAAACCATGAAGACACAAAACTTTGGCTGGGGTTGACATAATGCTGATTATGATATTTGTTTGAATATGGAGTTTTTCTTGCAAATCTAAAATGGACTTTACAAATTGTGGTCTTGAGAAGGGTTCAGTGGCATTTAAATACTTATTCTTCGAGCACCTTGTCTAACTCCGTCTCTGAAGAGGCGCTTTGAGTTGGAGTCGTGTGCATACTTCTAATATGACGGAAGAGGAAAGACAGATGGAGTCGATAGTATCAGCAGGATGAGAAGGACAAGATAGATCAGATGGGCAAGATGGATCAGAGAGTTTGGGCGGTATGTTATTGCTCGATATCGAATCGGCTTTTAGTTTTGGATGTAAATTTGGGATTTTTTTTTGTTCCTGGAAGATCAAACTTTTTTTAGGCATTTAGTATTTCTAGCCAATATATAATATATATAGAAGAAAAGAAATAATTATAATTGAAGAGAAAAGAGAATTTTAATGTAGGATACTGTTGCGAAGAATTACAGAGACACAGTTCATGGGTTGAATTATAATCACAAACAAAGGTCTACTAATTGGAGCTATAAAATCTATTTCTCCTAATTGCTATCCAGTCATTTGGTAGGCTTGTATTTCTCAGTTTTGTATTTTTTCGAATAATTATCAAATACTGAAAAACTTAAGCAGAACACTAAAGCATAGCATACAATACATACTGGAGCTCAAAACATATTAAAGCATAATAATAAAGCATATAAGTACCAAATCATCACACGCACTCTTCAATGAACTGATTGCTCAATTACCTTTCACAACCCCAAGACCTCACGTCTCCCTAAACCCCCAAATTCTCAATCCACACCTCACCCTTTCATCTGAGCTCAGCTCCAACAATTTTTCGCTCTTCGTGAAAAAATTACGCGTGAAAAAAAATTACGCTTCCCAATTAGGACTTAATAGTAAACGTCTTTGTTAGTGTTTCTTTTTGTTACAGATTTTTTTTTTCTTCAAGGGATATTGGAATCTGATTCAGTTGAGAGAGCTTTAGAGAGGTAAGTACACCAGTTGTGCACAAGAATTGCAGCCATAACAAGAGTGAAGTGTCACAGAGACCATACCCGAACCGTTTCCACTAGATTTCAAATACACACTCACATTCCGAAGTGCCAGTAACCTACTCACATACATAACTCAATTACCACCTCATCACAATATGGCGTCAGTTCGAGACGAGCCCGACCACCAGCTCCGGTCAGCGGCAGGTCTCCGAAACAAGAACAGCTCTACACTGGCGTCAGTGCCAGTGCCTGTGGCTGTACCGATACCCGCCAATAAACCCAATACAAGATCTCGCAATAGAACTCTGAGACTGGTGCGAAAGTCTGCGCCATACTCTGATCCAGTGTCAGAAGACAAGAGTTTGGCCAAAGAGCAGTACTCACCCGGATTCAAGAAGTCGTCTCCGAGACTGAAACCGAAGGGCAACATCTCTCCAAAGAGGAAAGGCCGAAGTGCGGGGGTAAAGACACAGTCCAAGACAAAGGTCAACAAGTCTGGAAGCGGAGATGCTACCAGTAGTGCCAATTCCAGTGCCAGTACAACTGGCACTAAAAAAGCAAAGACAACTCCTCGTAAAAAGGCAACTGTGAAGAAGGCGAGTCCGCAAAAGAGCCCAAGTGCCCAAGAAAGTGATCGAAATTCCCAAAACTCGTCTCCAATAGCCAGAGATGTCTTGGAAGAACCTGTGAACCCTGTAAAACATGCAAACCAACCTGTAAACGTGCTACCGGGATTGCCAAGTCCCGGTAACGGCACTGATTCTGTAGATACTCTCCCAAAGGACTCAATGGACAAGACTGACGAGGATTCAGAGACTATGAGCTTGGGCAGCTCGGTGCAGTTGTTGAATGGGTCATTAGATTCGAGTTCCCCCTCTTCATCACCCATTCACAAATACTCTGAGCCGCAAACGCAAACGTTGTCGGCACACCAATTACCTCCACCACTCCCCCTGTTCAAACGTCCACTTCCTCCACTCTTGTCGGACCCGGCATCGCCTTCTACTCCGTCCAAGTCACGGAAAACTGTTGGCTTCTCTGACGAGATCGACATCTTGTCGTCGCCTCAACACATGTCGTCGCCCACGAAGTCGTCCAATTGCCGTCAGTTGAAGTCTATTTTGAAACCTTTGCAAAACACCGAACGCGACAAGGCCTCCAATAGTCCAATTTCGCGCGATAAGATCCACTGGGTGTCGGGGTCCATAGTGCAATTGCCCGTTGGCACCCTGGACAATGCCCACTTTCTTGAAAAAACACATCACGACTTGATGGAGCCCGGTTTCAAGCACCGGTTCGAGGCTTACACGAGTCTCAACATCGTGATCAAGACCAACTCGCAGGCCCACTACGTCGAGTGGTTTAAACCTTATTATTTAGACTTGTTTGACTGTATCCGTAGAGACGTATCGCAGGATCCCGACTATGCAGACCCATTTTTCGCAAGAACTGCCATTCAGCTGTTCAAGTTGGCAATGAACTTTTTTGACACACTGCCGTTCACAAGTCAGTTGCCCGTGGAATCTACAAGGGAGTTCATCATCTTCTGCTCTGCATTGATTCAAAAACCAGAGATCTCCAAAGGTGTCGCTGCTGTATTGTTGCAATTGCTCAGAGACCAGCAATTGCCTCATCGGATCATATCTCCTAAAGTGGGCGAGTATATTTTGCAACTGATCTTGAGCATGAAGACCTTCTCAAGCACCTCTTTGGCCATCGAGAGAATCAACACTTTGAAAGAGTATGTCAAGAACCACACCACCATGATGGTGAAAAACATCAATGTGTGGTTACCTTTCCTCTTCATAAACCTCACCGACACCGTCTCGGTTCTGTATCTCCGTATCTTGAAGGCCGGGGCCCAATTCCTCTCACTGCTCTGTAGACTTGGGTTGAGCAATAAAGCTGTCTCTCTTGCCTTGTATAATGTATTGGACCAAAACGTATCGCTGGCTTTCAAAGACACTTGCTCACAATCCACTCAATCTCAACTCGATCAAGATGTTGCTGAACAAGACCCAAAATTGTTCCAATATTTCTGCTCAAAGCTTGGTAAGCTCATTGACATGGGTCATGCCGTGGTTTCCATGGACATCTGGTTCCATATGACAATGTTGTTGGCTCGAGCACAAAAGGAGGGCAGTCTTGAGAATTGGTCCGGATTGCAAAATTGGGTCTCAATCTTTGATAAATGCTTCAACCATAAGATTAGTACAAATGACAGTTGTGATGATCAAAAACCAGAAAGCGACCCGAGGTCATCATCGAGAATCTTGGCCATCAAGGCCTGGGCAGCTGTAGCATATTCATGTGTCCACGATATCGATACGAACTTGGATCTCCGCAAAGAACAATCCAGATTGATTTTACTTGTTCATCCTTTCAGTAGATGCAAAACTTCTTTATCGATCGAAGAAAGCATGGCTTTGCATTGTCTTTCCGTCAAAATCCTTTACGCCTTGGTGAACTCCATTTCTTTCTATCACAAGACGAACCACACACCTTACGATCAGCTGTGGACCCATGTAATCATGCCCATCTTGGACGGATTTTACTTCAACAAGGCAATGGATCCTCGACTTTGCTCAGTCAAGGAAGGTGCCTCTATATTGATATCATTGCTTGACAGTGCCAGAGTTAACTCTGATAAACGTATCGATATTACGAAATTCTTCCCCTCGGAGCAGATCTCAGTGCAAGAATTGGCTCATTTACCTTCCAGATGGGTGTGTCTGAACCATTCCAGCTTCCACCAATACCTTCTCGAATCTTTCAAATCTTCTTCTTTAGAAGATAGTAAGAAATTGGAACTCTTCAACAGTTATGTCAATGGACTCCGGCTGTCCAGTTCAAGAGAACTGAAACAAAATGGGAAATTAGCTGATATTGCTTCAGGAATCCCATTGTTAGTGGCCACTTTATTCCAAAACTTGAAGACTGTGGATTCCGTTGGTTTCATATACGACTTGGTGATCAAATTGAATGATGCTCTAGGTTTTAGTGCCCTTATTGACGATTCAGACACCGCTCGCAACTCTTGTAACTCGATTATATCCAGAATTGTTGCAAACAAAAATCATTCTGTACCCAATTTGGTGGTTCTTTGTAAATTTATCTCCAATACCTTGGGTTACCGTTTACAATTACCTTTTTACCAGGACCTATTTGAGATTGGTCACGAACCACTTCGAAATTTTGTCTTGGACAGGATCAATGATCGTAAATTTTTGAAGATCTCCATCGCAGATTATCTGTACATGGCACGCATATTCCACTTATCCAAGTCTGGAGAGATCAATAGAACAGTCATTGCATCATTGATGAACTATGTTCTCAATCCTATAGTAGAGAAGCACCCTGCGAAGGCCATTGAGCTGTTGAGAATAGATCAGTGGAACAATCAACTTTTTGAGGAAGCCATTACACAGTTGATCGAATTAAGATCTAAATATGCCACTGCCAGAAATGCTCATATGCAGGAAATTTTGAAATTTTTAGTATCTTGCCGACTCTCACTGACTCTTGGTGGTAACAACAGTGCGAATTGTAATGTTGATGATGCGTTGGAATTTCTCACCAACTTCTGCTCTCATTCTGATCGGAAAATGGAGGTATTGAAGTTTTCACTGGTGATCAACAAATGGATGAAACTGGTTTTTGCTCAGGAACCAACCAAGAGACCACTGTTGCATAGTGTTAGCATACAAATTTTGGATCTTTTCAAAGATGACGAATTTGGAACCAACACTTTTGAAGAGTTGAAGCCGATTTCCGATTGGGAGGAGTCTGTGCTGTCATCTGAAAATGGAACGTTGTCTAACACTGTGGAGACCGATGTAATTCCATCGCCTGAAAAAAGTACAGAACACCAATCTTCACCTGAACTTATCATGGAATGTGATGACTCAGAGATGACCCAAGATTCGCAGGTTGAAACCAACCCTGAACTTGATTCTATTAGCACAGATCAGAGTGATGAACTACCCAATATTGAAGAAGAGCTTAATAATTATGAGCAAGATAAAGAAAACGAAAATCCTTGTGGCGAGAAAGACTCTTCAGAGGTCTCAAACTCGCAAGATTCTTCAGAGGTCTCAAACTTGCAAGATTCTATGGTCGACCAAGTAGGCAGTTTAAGTATTTTGAAAGAGGAAGTAATCAATCACAAGGTTTTTAGCAAGAGAAGTTTGGATTCTGATAGCAATACTTCAGAGGTTGAGAGTCCGAAAAAGTTACAGAAGACATCTGTGGACCTTGATAAGCAGCTTTGTGAATCTGTTGATGAGATCTTGTCCTCAGAGACACAAAATGTCGTGGTTGAAACCGTTCTTGATGGTAAAAATTTACCTCAAATGGTAAAAAGGTTACTGGAAGAAGTTGACAAGCAAAACAATATAATGACCGATGCAGAAAGAAATCAAATTCAAGACCAACTATTGAAACTCATAATGAAATTGAGAAACATTCAACAAGTCGCATAAGGAAACAAAATTTACATAAATCAATTACTTTTAATCAATTTAATCAATAAACAATTCATATTTTAGTATCCATGTTTGAAGCATAAATTAACCCCTGCGATTGTGCATAAATATGTCGTGTGTGGTTTATCCATTTTGGAATAAGTCCCAACTGCTTGGGGCAGACGATTTTTTCCTTCGTCCCCCAGATATGCCCCGGCTTCCGGGTGTGTTGTCTTTCTGTCCTTACAGACAAGCGAACTTTTTATCTGTGCAATGATTGGCTGCCCAAATAAAAGTCAACCCCGACCTTAAAAAGAGACACGGAGGTGTAGCAAGCTGAGATAGATCAGTTAGTTTAACCCTTACATACGTTGAGATCTAGATATATTAAGATATATTTCTATTTTATGTATGTATATATGAATATATCATTTAAATAGCACAAATATATAACAAGTTCAAATGAAAAAAGAAAATCAATTCTTTTTCTATAATCAAATAATCGTATTACAGTATATATTATTTAACTAACTTGCTTATTTGAATTTCTTACCGAAAAGGATCAATTGCAATTGATCGTACATGGAGATAACACCGGCACCGGCAACACCTCTCAAGATGTTAGCACCACAACCCTTGAACAAGGACTTGACACCTTCGGCAGCAACGATCTTTCTGAAAGCATCGAAAGCACCGTTGTACTTGACGGCTTGACCAGAGGTCATCATCATTCTTCTTCTAACGGTATCCAATGGGTATGAAGCGGTAGAAGCACCGGTGGTGACGGTCCAACCTAACAAGAAAGCGGCCAAGAAAGAACCTTCCAATGGACCAACCAAGACAACTGGTTTCAAGGAGTCGTACAAACCGAAGTACAAACCTCTGTAGACAACGATACCGACAACAGATGGCAAGAAACCTCTGTACAAACCGGCAATACCATCAGAAGCCAAAGTCTTCTTGTAGACATCGATCAAACCGTTGAATTGTCTTTCACCGCTACCCTTGGCAGCCTTGGCATCGTTAGCCATTCTGGTTCTGGCGTAATCCAAAGAGTAGACGAAGAACAAAGAGGTGGCACCAGCCAAACCACCGGAAGCCAAGTTACCGGCGAACCATTTGGCGTAACTCTCATCTTTCTTGAAACCGAACATGGCCTTGAATTTGTCCTTGAAGGCAAAGTTCAAAGCTTGGGTTGGGAAGTATCTGATAACGTTGGCAGTGTTACCTCTCCAGAAGGAAACGACACCTTCTTCAGCAGCGGTTCTCTTGAAACATTCAACAATACCGTCGTATCTCTTGGCCAAACGACCTTGTTTGATCATTTCATCTTGGTTTTGGATCAACAACTTGACTCTCTCAATTGGGGCAGCAACGGTCTTGGAGACAGCGGCGGAAACACCACCCATCATGAAATCGATCAAAAAGGTAGAATCTTTCTTTTCAGCAGACATCTTGGAATATTAGATAGTTATTACTATAGAATTTACAAAATTGAATAGTTATAATGAAAAACTAAAAATAAAAGGAAAAGAAAATTAATTTCAATTAAAACTTTGAGGGAAATTCCCTCTAAATATATACTAAAAAAAAAAGCTTCCAACAAAAATTTTTCAAAGAAAAAAATGAATTTTCCAAGTTTTTTCCTTTTGATTCTCAAACCTGTTTTTTTTCTTTTTCCTGCAATTTAATTGATTTGATTTGATTCGATTTTGAGAAAGGGCAAGTTTTCGTTGCTGGTTGCGCGCAGTGATTGGTCGAGATGGAAAGGGGCAAGGAAGATTACGGGAAGTTGAATAGAGAGAAGTGAGGTTGTTAACGACAGAGGGTGTAATTTTTTCGTGAGGAAGGAGGACATGTAGATAAAATGGCTGGGTGTCATATGAAGTAATATTGGTTGTTGTGAGTGTGAATGTAGTAGAATTTATACTCGAATTGATGTTTTATTTTTATATGTAGATTTTCTACCAAGGTTCCAAGCTAGGTTGGACCGATGTTTCTTATTTAATTTTTCAAGTTTTCTCACTTTACCCTTTCGAACTGACTTATTCAACCTCTCTCCGATAGTTTGATCCACTTGTTTGGTTCTACCTTTTTCTTTTGGGAAAAAAAATAACTCCGTTTACTGTTAAAAAAAGCATCTATCCGATGTAACAACAATAGGAATTGGAAAAAGGCACAATTTGGTATCAAGAGTTTCTTTCTTAGGGTTGTTGTAAGAAATATCCTGTTTCAATGGACGTTTTCTCTCGAATTCACCGTCTCACTTCAGGGTAACGAAAGATGTTTTTTGCCCTTTTTCAATGCGCTTTTTTTTTCTTGTTTTACGTGGATAGTTCTTCGAACTGTTGTTAGGGTATCCTATGTTTTGTTACTAGTGCTCGGTGGAATTGAAATCGAGTGAGCGTTCGACTATAATCATTCGCGTGAGCATGATAGGTGCTTTAATCTCGTACAACTTTTGAATTACAATTTACCTCAGATTCAATTTTAATACCTCGATCTTAATTTCGTAAGCGAATTGCATTTGAAAATCATGGAAAATTATATGTACGACACTAAAAACGGGCTTGTCCAAGGCTTTTTACGAATTTTTCATTGACTGTATATTTTTCAGAGTTGTATTGGATGAAGGTATCGTATCAACTTGACTATTAAAGAATATGGTGACGTACAGATAAATTATTTGGTGATTGGCTCATGTCTCTCTAGTTTGGAAGTATATCAATATGGTTCAACTTGCAAAATTGACAGCTCTTGTTGTTAAAACTCAATCGTTACTCCGATCCCATTAAAAACATTTAATTTCTTCTCTATTCCCAAGTTTATAAAATATATAATTTATATCTTTCGAATTTGAGAAATTCAGTCTGTCGCAATTTTTTCGAACAGAAACAGTGTCCGCGATAAAGAAAAACAAAAACCATGATAAAAGGCCACAACCATTATCAACAGACTATGAATCTACAACTTTTGACCTTTTTATCTTCTACAAACTTCCAAATAAATCATCATTATACACGATATGTTTTTTTTATTTTATTTATTGGTAAAAAAATCGTTTAGTAACCCAAAGTAGATAATTGTTTGGCAACATCAGATTCAGCGGTAGAAGCCTTAGCAGCGGCAATTTTCTTAGCAGCAGCTCTCTTCTTGGCGTAGTATTCAGCAGATTTGACCTTACGTTTTTCTTCCAAAGTTTCAACAACAGACTCGTATTTCCAACCGACAGAGGAAGACAATTTACCAACAGTGGTGTATTTTCTACCTGGCTTCAATCTCAAGACTCTTAAAGCTTGTGGAACAACAACTCTCTTCTTCTTGTCATATGGTGGTGGGACACCTTCGAAAACCTTCAATCTTTCCAAAGCGGCCTTACCTCTAGCGGTCTTGTGGGCAATCATACCTCTGACAGCCTTGTAGAAGATTCTAGATGGGGCTCTGAAATGGAATGGACCATGGGTTTTGTTGTATCTGGTACCTTTTCTCAAGTAGTCGAAGTACTTCAATTTGTTTCTGAAGAATTCACCAGAGATGTTTAAAGCTTCAGCTCTGACGACGACAACTTTTTGTCCGTTCAACAATTCCTTGGCGACGGTGGAAGCTAAACGACCTAATAAGTGACCCTTACCTATAGTGAAAACAATTGTAAGTTAGTATATGACATCTATTGAAAATGTGGAAAATTAGAAAATGTACAGTTTAAACCATCTGGATTTTTCTCTTCTTGATTCATTAGATTTAGAACAAGATGTGGTGGTGTGATAAGTTCTTCGTGACAGTTTTTCAATTATCTGACCTCACTTAAATATGCCTAAGCTGGTGCGACAACGTTACACAATGAGAACAGATACAATATTTTTAGCCATATCCATTCCACGGTCTCTGAAATGACAAGGGTACATTTCAATACTCTCCATTCGTTCTCTTATGTCGTTGTGATAAATAATAAACTTCCTTGGATGATCATCAAACACACACACACACCATACAAAGAGTGTCCAACGACACAGTCAAATCCAAGTGATTCAAATAGTTCTTCTTTCTAACTTCCAATACATGCTCTCAAAAGCGTTCTAATTTAACATACCGTCAATGACAACAACTGGTTCAAAAGTGCTCATCTTGAAAGTTTGATATTGGTTTAATGAACTATACAACTAAGTAACAAGAAGTAACAACTTTTCAAAAATTATATGAAAATGAAAAAAAAAGTTAAATGAGAAAAAAGAAGAAAAAAAAATTTGAAGTTGAAGAAAAAAAAAGGTGAAAAAAAAGAAAAAGGAAAAAAAAAAGAAAAAAAAACATAAAGACGCACACAAACAAACTCACATAGTGAATTAATTAGGCAGAAGAAGAGACAACGTCGTGTGCACAAAAATCAATTTCCATAATATATAAAAGAAAAAAATAAATGCATCGCAGCCTTTGTTGGAGAAGGTGGACTGCGTGACTGTTAAATGAAAACATCATAACACCAGGGCTGAGAAACCTAAGAGCAGAATGAGCGAGACCTGTGGATTCCTTTTTACTTGGTATAAGCTGAAGGCAGAATTGTGTGAAGGTTACTAAGAGTATCTGTGTTCATCTTGTTATTACCGTTGGAGTTCGCTACTCAGTTTTGTAGTTCGATGAGGTACTTTATCAGTAGCATCTTCATCAGCACTTGTTTCTATCGTCATATTAAAATCGTTACCATCATTACCAGTAATACTTTACAGTAACTATCACCTATTACGTCATTGTCAAGTTAGCTCTTGAGCTCAAATATCGTATTCTTTTGCCAATTGTGCCATTATTTTTATCTTACCACAACCACTCTGTTACCAAAATGCAACAGAATGTCAGTGGTGCTATTATATTATCATAAGTTAAATCGTTCCATAATCGTTATTTTTTTCGTCACCAGCATCTTGTTCCACTTATTTCTCCGTAATATCAAATAAGTTGTTCACCTGTACCGGCTCACCTCTCAATAAGCTCGAAGGTTTAGAACTATCGGGGTATCCTAAGAAATTATATCCAAAATCTACCACTATATATTTAACGCTGGCCACATCATTGGCAACTGTAATCTTATAATCTAGAAACTGACTTTTGAACACTTCGAATTTCTTAATGGGGGTTCTGCAATTTTCAAATACCTAAAAATAATTTTTCATCAATTGTTAGTAACGAACAAGAGCTTGAAGTAGTAATGGCACATCACCACAACAACCATCACCAAAATAATTACTTACTATTACTGAAGCATGATGTATTTTAGCCAACTTCCTCAAGGTTAAAAAAATTTGTGTCATCAATCCATGGGCTTTATCAGATCTTGTTAGTTAGTCAATTGAATAAAATAGTCGCGAGAACCATCTGGTGTCATGATGTTAAACTTACCTTCTGCGAAATTACTTGCAGCTTCATAACTGAATAGGTAGCCAAGGTCTTCCAAGATTATGGTCAATGGATCAGCCTTTTCCATACTCCCAGACAGTCTTCTCAGAAGTCTGGCCTCCATTTTCTTCAAATGCTGAAAAATATCTCCAAGACTATCAAACTCTCTGATGAACAACGAGTCCATGATCAGTTTCTTCAATTGTAAATGAGCCAATTGCACATCTGTCTGAAGCTTGATATTCACATTCGACATGTACTCTTGGAAAGACTGTAAAGGGAATTTACATCCTGCACAAACAAATGTGCTTGATAGCAGAGGCCGCGATCTGTGCTGTCTGGTTATTATGTTCCACATGACCAATTGTGGTGTCGCGTCGTTCTTTATCGAGTCAATCAGCACAATTGTGTCGATGAACATATCTAGAGGAATTTGATTTTGAGACTTTGGTTGGGACATAGTGAAGAAAGCACTTTTCGTGTAACTGACCTTCCATTAAGCTCACCCAATCCTATTTCATCAGTGTAGTGCCTTTCTTATCTTGTGTGAGCTCGAAGTCATCGGCGCGTAATCTGAAAATTACAAAAAGAAACATCATTACACCAGAAGAAAAAAAAACTGGGGCAGTCGAAAGGGAAAAGACCACTACAGGGAACTGAGATAGAAGAGACCGAGAGAGACGAGGCTGAAGGAAATGGAGGTCAACATGAGAAGAGATTTGGACCAAAGACAAATCATGCAAAGATTGGAGTCTTTGAGACAAGTCGTTGTACAGTGCTTCATTGTAGTGGTATGGCCAGGTGGAAATTCTAGTCAAGGTTTCAGATCTGGGCAAATTTTATTGTGAGCTTTTTCATAATTTTTTGAAAATAAAACATTTATAATTCTAAAAAGCTGTACGGTGATGTGCTGGGTTGAAGATCTACAGCTGATCATTTCAAGAAATGTCTTACTGCAATTTTCTTGAGAACAACGGCTGCTTCCTCTCTTATACTTTCTTGGAACTTATTTTTAAAGCCTCTTCAATAAATGACTGACTGATTTCAATCCATGTCTTGGCTTAGTCGAAAAAAAAATTATGCGAAAAAATCACTCAGCGTCCCAAATTTTGACACATAATTTTTCTTACCCCATTTTTCGAGTTCGTTCCGTTTCCACAACGCACAAAGATAATCAGCGGGGTAATTTAATTGGGGAGAACAAGCACAATCCTAATTCTTTGCGTAAACTGAGAACTTGAAGAAATTATCCGGTTTTCTTTCGAGCTGGATTTGCTGTGGTTACTTCCAGAAGCCAACAGAGTTCATCACCAACGTTGAGTGACTAAAATATTCGCGTTGGAACGGAGTCACTGAACAGGTGGCTTCAGTCTCATTACATCATATATCCACAAAAAAACCCAAGAAAACAAACGATCCGCAAAAAAAGAACGGAAAAAAATATTTTGGATTATAAATGCAAGGCAACCCAAAAAAGGGCAAATAAATGGAGAGACGGAAAAATTTCAAAAACAACATAATTGGACAAACTTCGTGTCACTCGTTGAAAAGACAACAATAGGAAACCAAAAGAAAGAAAAGAGGGAAAAAGGCAACGTGAGCGTGTGAGCTGTCTATGGAACAACCACGTCTCATAGTTCGTACAATAGACAAGATTAGAACGTTTGCATTTGAGTGTTATCCAACTAGTTGCAAAACAGTGAACTAACTAGAGGTCTAAATTCCCGAAAGTAAGCATAATGAGAAAACTCATTGAGTCAGAGACAACCATTTGGTCCTCAACCCCAGTTTTGGTGCTAACAGGCAAGGCAGAATCTATTGCGTACATGGACAAGTTTGTTGTGAGGGACCAGCCAAAAAAAAAAAAGACTGATGCTCGAATATTTTTGGTCAATATTTTCAAATGGTTACTCCAAGCCGAGTTAGGACTTTGTGCATAACAAGTGATACAGTGAACATACTCAGAATTTCTCATGACTGCATCACCATCAATTCAGCCACCTCCGCTTCTCTTTTTTTCTCTTCAACACACTCCTGTCAACCAATTTTTATGCATCTGACTAGCCCTTCTCCATTTTTGAAAAAGGGCACATATCGGTGTCATCTATCTGCCCAAACAGCCTGCTGCTACAATCGAGACAGAATTTGTCCCCGTGGGGTAACTCGTCAAATGTGCTCAAAACAAAATCCGCAATACAGGACGATGATCCCAGAGTTTTCCCATGATATTTAAAGCCAATGAGCTGCACTCCAAATCCAAACTTCATTTGAAAATCAAAAAGAATCCAGTCATTCTCAACACCGACAAAAATCAAAAAAATATCGAACAAACTATAATGACAGACTTGGAGAAACACTCGACCCTCGAGTCTCTTGACAACTTCGAAGACAGCAAAGGTGATAAAATCGATTACGCCGAAAGAAGTGGTGTCAATATCGATGCTGAATTTGAGAAATATGAAAAATTGTACCAAGAAAGTCTTTTGAACAAGACATTTTGGGAAAGAGTTGGTGATTTGGAGTTCGAAGTCAATTTCAAAGATAAAAAATATATGAACTACTTGATCGGGCTTTTCGCTTCATTCGGAGGTATTCTTTCTGGTGTGGACCAAAGTATTATCTCTGGAGCTTCGCTTTATATGCCACAAGATTTGAACTTGACAACACACGACCAATCTTTGATAAGTTCACTTATGCCTTTAGGTGCCGTTCTGGGTGCCCTTATTTTGACACCAAGTGCTGAAATCTTTGGAAGAAAATACACCATCGTACTTTCTTGTATCTTTTACACTATTGGAGCCATTTTACAATGTGCAGCTTTTAGTCTGGGTCAAATGTTCGCTGGAAGATTCATCTTGGGTATTGGAATCGGTTTAGAGTCCATTATTGCCCTGTATGTGTCCGAATGTACCGAGTCAAGAGTGAGAGGTAACATGGTTTCATTATATCAATTGAATATTGCCCTCGGTGAGGTGTTGGGTTATGCCATTGCGGCTATTTTCCTCAACGTTAAGGGGAACTGGAGATACATGTTGGGTAGTTCGCTTGTGTTCTCCACCATTTTACTTTTCGGTCTTTTCTTACTTCCAGAATCTCCAAGATTCCATGTACACAAAGGACGTATAGGTAAACTGTACGGAATTTGGAAAAGACTTCGTGATATGGACTTGATTGAAAACAAGTTGGAATTCTTGGACATGGTTGAAAGTAGAAAACTCGAAGAAGAAGAGAAACAAGTCAAGTCTACTGTTTCTGTATGGATGGATATTGTAACTAACCCAAGAGACAGAAGAGCCGTTGTTTACGCCAGTACTATGATTTTCCTTGGCCAATTTACTGGTATCAACCTGATCATGTACAATTTGAGTTCCCTTCTTACCTATGTTGGTTTCGACAAAAAGGACCTGACCTTCATGTCCTTAGTAGGAGGTGGAAGTCTTATGTTAGGTTCCATTTTCGCTGTTACTTACATGGACACCACAGGTAGAAGATTCTGGGCCAATACCATGTTGCCTGGATTCTTTTTAGGTCTTATTCTTGTGGGAATCTCGTACCACATTTCAATGACCAACCTCGCAGCTGTACAAGGTGTGTACTTCCCAGGTATTATTCTTTATATGTTCTTCTTTGGTCCATACAGTTGTTTGACTTGGGTGATTCCATCGGAAAGTTTCTCGAATCACTTGAGAAGTCAATGTCTTACGATCACAACTGTTGTTCTTTACCTCTGTCTGTTCATCATCACCTATAACTTTGCCAAGATGCAAGAACTGATGAGCAGAACCGGATTGGTTTTGGGGTTCTATGGTGGAATTGCGGTATTGGGATGGTTCTACCAATTGTTGTTCATGCCTGAAACCAAGGGGAAGACTTTGGAAGAAATTGATGACATTTTCTCAAGCCCAACTCATGTACTTGTTGCCAAGAACCTCAAAAACGTGAAGGAAGGATTCAGTGATATTTTCCATCTCAGATTCGGAAAGTTGTTTGATTTCAAGAATTGAAGTTTTCCACTGTTTTCTGCTATATAGTTAATCCGAATAAAGATCAAACGTCTTCGATGCATGCAAAGGAAAGGAAAAACAAGTACTAGAAGCCGTAAATCTGTAGGAGCTAAACTTCAATGATGTGTGGGGAGCGTTGCCGTTCGTTGAGTGGGTGGTATGGCGAAGTGATTGGATTGTTTGTTGGAAGGGCGAATTTTGAACAGATGAGATATGGTGTGGTGAATAGAATAGGAGTGCGGCTTTGAATTTTTAGAGAAGTGTTGATCTTGTGGGGTGGGAATTCAATGCATCATGATTGGATACACGTGGAAATTGGGCATGAGGACAGGAAATAGCTACATGTGGTGTCCCTGAGGGTTTATATAAGGAAATCTGAGGGGTGCAGCTGAGCTACAGAGGTGATATTGTTTGTCGAAGATAATATCGATCAGCAAAGAGAAGAAGCATAAATTCCGGGCCTTTAATGATCCGGAGTGGTAGATGAAAAAGAGAGAAAATTGCTGGTTGGCCCCAAAAGTGGGGTTGCAGATTGGCGAGCGGGACAGCAAGGCGTTAGAGTGGAGTTGATCTTGATGAGGAGTGGAGGGGGTTGATTGGGAAGATCTTTGTGTTGTCGCACTACGGGAGTACTCATGTGGTGGTAGTTAGTTAAGTATGTACTATGTATGTAGTAAGTCTGTACTATGTATGTAGTAAGTCTGTACTAAGTATGTAGTAATATGTATTCAGTAAGTATGTCCTAGTATTCACATGTGCAAGCTTCTCCTAACCTGAGCCAGCCCAAACCTGGGCCTCAGCCACACTCATCACCCCGTGACCAAACACGCCATCCCAAACCGTAAGTCTCTTGGCTACCAAGATAAAGCCCTGGCCAAGAAGCTCAAAGAGGAGCGCAAGAAAAAATCAAGCGACCAAACAAAAAATCACATAGTGAGGGAAAAAGCAAAAAGCGAGAGACAAAGGCTGTGAGGAGGGCGTTGTTTGATATATTAACATTGTGGTAGGCTTTTGGTGGTACAGTGGGATCGCCATATAGAAGCATCGATTGAACGATTGAATCACTTGCAGATTCAGAAAACTTGCCCTCCAACATGTCTTTCACCATCGAGTTGTTGCTTTTCGATGGCACTCGAGTACCTATCAGTATCGACGAGACGCTATTGGAGGCCATCAATGAAGGCGAAGACGACGTCACTGGCACACATACGAAGCTCGAGAACGTGGATGATCTCACCGTCAACGATATCATCAACTATTTGTACGAATTTTGGCCCTCGTTGATCAAATCAACGGACTCAGCAACAGCTCCGCAGTACATATCTCAGATCCAGTTACTCCATCTAGGCTCCAGATTAGAAGCGAGCAACAAGATCTCGAGTCTCAACTTATCGGTGTCGCCAATCATCCATTTGGTTGTCAAACCTGTAGAAATGATCCGGGCAGACTCTTCCGGCGGCAACGGCTCGCGGAAGTTGCTCTTCAAGAAGTTTCTACCTTCGTCGGCAGCCTCGTTGACCCAGTCCAAAGGTGTCAATAAAGGTCCAGAGTACGTGCAGAGAGACCGCACAAAGAGCATCAGCAGACGCAGGGCCCAGAGCGGCGTCGGGGCAGCAGACGAGGACGAGGACGATGGCAGGGTTTCGTCGTCGGAACAAGTGCGGAGCTTTGGCAAGATCGTCACCAACGACCTGCCTTCCACAGATAATATTCCGATGGACACCTTGAGTGTGCGTCGAGATCGGTCTGTTGTAGAACCAGCGGGTGGTGTGGGCAATTCCACATCGGCCACGGCCACTCCAACAGGCAGAGGACCCGCCACCACCACTGCGGGCCGGGGTCTCGTGGAAACTCAACAGCAGCTGGATTCTGCTTCTCCACAACTGAAATCGGGATGCTGTGTGATCGTGTGATTTGCATAAACGTTTGTCTTTAATTCTTTGGTGTATACATAAATAAATTGCGTTTGGCTGACAGTAAAGGTGTAGGTGGAAGAGGTAGATTTAGGTAACTTTCTGGTATAGCAGAGCTGGAGGATATTGATTACGACAGTTTCACATTCGGAGAGTTTAATAATTAGAGATTGTCATAGAGAAAAGATGATAAAAGATATCTTGGCTGCAGTACCAAGAGAGATTTTTGATAGTGGAGAGAAAAACAATCAACTGGCGAGGAGAAGAGATAAGAATAAGGAAAGTATAAATCGAAGAGCATTAGTATGAGTTGGTTAATATGAGTTAATATGAGCTAATATGAGTTAATATGAGCCTATATGAGTTAATATGAGTTAATCTGAGTTAATCTGAGTTAATCTGAGTTAATCTGAGTTAATATGAGTTATTATGAATTAATATGAGTTAATCTGAGTTAATATGAAATAATATGAGCTATTATGAATTAATATGAGTTATTATGAGTTACTATGAGTTACTATGAATCAATATGAGTTAATATCAATATGAATTAGGTGTCAATTATATATTCAACTACAAGGTGTCTTCCAAATGAGATAAGACTCTTGCATAGCTCTTGCGAATCTATCCACAAAAATGCGAGAATTTAATCGATGGATACTGCACCTTATTACTCCTACTATATTGTTTAGATTATAAATAATTCTAATTGAAGAAGATAAAAAGTAAAATCAAAAAGTCAAAGTAAAAATAGTTAAAGTAAAATTTTCAAATAAAAAAGTCAACCCTAATCGGAAAAATTGAACCCTGGGCGACTTAAGGTTTTCAAATGGCTCTTTTTCACGTCGGAAAAAGCAACATTTAAAGGTGGCGGGCGGCAAAGGCATTTGCAAAAAAAAAAAAAAAAGCGGGAAACTGTGATCAACAATAAAGCAGGTCCCAACCAGGAGAAAAATAACCTGGAGAGAAATATAACTCGTTGAGAGTCATGAAAAAATAGAGAAATCGATCACTAGACCAGACTAGATGCCTATAACAAAAAAGACAATAATAAAATAGAGCCAGCGACTGAAGACGTCCAGTAGCTCAAACGTGTGGCGGCAGCGCCCTCGTAGACACCAGCTGCTGGCGAGGTTTCTGGAGTACCCAGCCCATTCAGTGAAGTTTTAGTGGCATCGAAGTTCACGGTGACCGTTGAAGTAGCGGTAATAGTTGAGTTCTCGATAACCACAGCTACTGAGCCACCACTTGAAGTAGTGTAAGTAGCGGCCTCACACTTGTGACAAGGCTTATAGATTGTTACGGTTTCACAACCCGCTGTTGAAGTAGCAGTAATGGTTGGATTTTGAATAACTACAGCAACGGTTCCATCACAACTGGTAGTGTAACTGGTTTCCGCACCTTTGTCACAAGGCTCATAGACAGTAACAGTAACAGGAGACCGAGATTTAGCAGGAGTCAAGAGCTCCAGAATCGATCCAGTTCCACTTGGGTTTGGAATAATTGTAGTAACAGTGTTAGATCCGGTCCATGGAGCTGTTGCTTGTACGGAGTAAGGAGTCAAAAGCTCAAGGATTGATCCAGGTCCACTTGGATTTGAAACAAGGGTTGTAACGCTGTAAGAACCAGTCCATGGAGCGGTAGCTTGAACAGAGTAAGGAGTCAAAAGTTCCAGAATCGATCCAGTTCCACTTGGGTTTGAAATAATTGTAGTAACAGTGTTAGATCCGGTCCATGGAGCTGTTGCTTGTACGGAGTAAGGAGTCAAAAGCTCAAGGATTGATCCAGGTCCACTTGGATTTGAAACAAGGGTTGTAACGGTGTTAGATCCAGTCCATGGAGCGGTAGCTTGAACCGAGTAAGGAGTCAAAAGTTCCAGAATTGATCCAGTTCCACTTGGGTTTGGAATAATTGTAGTAACAGTGTTAGATCCGGTCCATGGAGCGGTAGCTTGAATAGAGTAAGGAGTCAAGAGTTCAAGAATTGATCCAGGTCCACTTGGATTTGAAACAAGGCTGGTAACGCTGTAAGAACCAGTCCATGGAGCGGTAGCTTGAACCGAGTAAGGAGTCAAAAGTTCCAGAATCGATCCAGTTCCACTTGGGTTTGGAATAATTGTAGTAACAGTGTTAGATCCGGTCCATGGAGCTGTTGCTTGTACGGAGTAAGGAGTCAAAAGTTCAAGGATTGATCCAGGTCCACTTGGATTTGAAACAAGGCTGGTAACGCTGTAAGAACCAGTCCATGGAGCGGTAGCTTGAACCGAGTAAGGAGTCAAAAGTTCCAGAATCGATCCAGTTCCACTTGGGTTTGGAATAATTGTAGTGACAGTTTTAGATCCGGTCCATGGAGCGGTAGTTTGAATAGAGTAAGGTGTTAAACGTGCGACATATGGAATACCATCGCTCGTGAAACTTGTTATAGACGATTTAGTTCCGGTCCATGGCATAGTGGTTTGAACAGTTGTGTCAGAAGCAGGAGTCAAAAGCTCAAGAATTGAACCAGTACCTCTTGGGTCTGAAACAAGAGTCGTGACACTACTTGAACCAGTCCATGGAACCGTGGCCTGTATGGAGTAAGGAGTCAAGAGTTCAAGAATTGATCCACTACCACTTGGGTTTGGAACAAGTGTAGTTACACTACTAGATCCAGTCCATGGAGCAGTGGTCAGGACAGAATACGGAGTCAATAATTCCAGAATGGAACCAGGACCACTTGGGTTTGGAATGATTGTAGTTAAACTACTAGATCCAGTCCATGGAGAAGTGGTCAGGACAGAGTACGGAGTCAATAATTCCAGAATGGAACCACTACCACTTGGGTTTGGAACAAGTGTAGTTACACTACTAGATCCAGTCCATGGAGCAGTGGTCAGGACAGAGTACGGAGTCAATAATTCCAGAATGGAACCAGGACCACTTGGGTTTGGAATGATTGTAGTTAAACTACTGGATCCAGTCCATGGAGAAGTGGTCAGGACAGAGTAAGGAGTCAATAATTCCAGAATCGAACCAGGACCACTTGGGTTTGGAATGATTGTAGTTAAACTACTGGATCCAGTCCATGGAGAAGTGGTCAGGACAGAGTAAGGAGTCAATAATTCCAGAATCGAACCAGGACCACTTGGGTTTGGAATGATTGTAGTTAAACTACTAGATCCAGTCCATGGAGCAGTGGTCAGGACAGAGTAAGGAGTCAAGAGCTCAAGAATCGAACCAGTACCACTTGGGTTTGGGATCAGTGTGGTAACACTGCTAGATCCAGTCCATGGAGCAGTAGTTTGAATCGACTGTCCAGCAGGAGTCAATAATTCCAGAATAGATCCAGTTCCACTTGGATTTGGAATGATTGTAGTAACTGCACTAGATCCAGTCCATGGAGCGGTAGTTTGAATGGAATAAGGAGTCAAGAGCTCAAGAATCGAACCAGTACCACTTGGGTTTGGGACGAGTGTGGTTACACTGCTAGATCCAGTCCATGGAGCGGTAGTTTGAATCGACTGTCCAGCAGGAGTCAAAAGTTCCAGAATAGATCCAGTACCACTTGGATTTGGAATAATTGTAGTAACTGCACTCGATCCAGTCCATGGAGCAGTCGTTTGAATGGAGTAAGGAGTCAATAATTCCAGAATTGAACCAGGACCACTTGGGTTTGGAATAATTGTAGTTAAACTACTAGATCCAGTCCATGGAGCAGTGGTCAGGACAGAGTAAGGAGTCAATAATTCCAGAATGGAACCAGGACCACTTGGGTTTGGAATGATTGTAGTTAAACTACTGGATCCAGTCCATGGAGAAGTGGTCAGGACAGAGTAAGGAGTCAATAATTCCAGAATCGAACCAGGACCACTTGGGTTTGGAATGATTGTAGTTAAACTACTAGATCCAGTCCATGGAGCAGTGGTCAGGACAGAGTAAGGAGTCAAGAGCTCAAGAATCGAACCAGTACCACTTGGGTTTGGGACGAGTGTGGTTACACTGCTAGATCCAGTCCATGGAGCGGTAGTTTGAATCGACTGTCCAGCAGGAGTCAAAAGTTCCAGAATAGATCCAGGACCACTTGGATTTGGAATAATTGTGGTAACTGCACTCGATCCAGTCCATGGAGCAGTCGTTTGAATGGAATACGGAGTCAATAATTCCAGAATTGAGCCAGTACCACTTGGGTTTGGAATAATTGTAGTTAAGCTGCTGGAGCCGGTCCATGGAGCAGTGGTCAGGACAGAGTAAGGAGTCAAGAGTTCAAGAATCGAACCAGTACCACTTGGGTTTGGGATCAGTGTGGTAACACTGCTAGATCCAGTCCATGGAGCAGTAGTTTGAATCGACTGTCCAGCAGGAGTCAATAATTCCAGAATAGATCCAGTTCCACTTGGATTTGGAATGATTGTAGTAACTGCACTCGATCCAGTCCATGGAGCGGTAGTTTGAATGGAATAAGGAGTCAAGAGCTCAAGA
>JANBXG010000028.1:0-82518 GCA_024271865.1 Nakazawaea ambrosiae
CCCCCCCCCCCCCCCCCCCCCCCCCCCCCCCCCCCCCCCCCCCCCCCCCCCCCCCCCCCCCCCCCCCCCCCCCCCCCCCCCCCCCCCCCCCCCCCCCCCCCCCCCCCCCCCCCCCCCCCACAAGAGTGCTTAACCACCTTGTACCTAACGATATGTGATTGTATTTCTCATTTAAGCATACCGAAACAAGTTTTTTATAAAGATCAAGAAAAGCTGGGGCACAGAATATGAACAAAAATAAATAGTACGGACTGCAGACTATTCGTTATAATGCGCTTTTCGTTTCTTTTTTTTGAAGCTTTTTTTTAATTCTTTCCGCTGCCCAGATTTTTCGTCTGTATGTGCGAGGGGATATGTGACTCTATAGGGCTTCATACAGCAAAGGACAAAAATATTACTGGGATGTTCTACAAATCTGTCCTAAATCGACTAGTATTGCCTTGAAAAGAAATATTTTGGTACTCTTTGACGTATTATCTCGTTGCTTATCAATTTGATATATAGTGGTAAATTGCTCTTTATTCTACTCTTTTAACTAGATTGATACTTGTTCACTCACAATTCTCAAGCTTGGCTATTGATCTACTCAAGTCGTTCCTTTCAATTATCACTTTCTCTTTGAATACAATAGAACTCACATCACAGAATGAAGGAGATTTTCAAGAGGAGATTGAAGGCTTATATGAAGAGTCTTGTTTTGTTGTTGGTCCTAGTAGATGTTGCTTATTTCTCATACAATTTTTATGGACCTGGCTACGCAGAGAACCTCTCACTTTCGAACAGGTATGGGAATCCTGCTCAGAGGGCGACCGGTGAGAAAATTGAAGCGGAAGATTGTTATACTGGTGGAAGCAAAGAAGCCGATATTCAATCTCAACACAATTCACGTTTGAAGACCTTATTTCCGCCAAAGTACCACAATAAAGAGTCTTTAAGAAAAATATCATCTCTTAAAAATCTTGGTCGGTTTGACCGTAGATTGTTGCCTGCTTTGTGGTTGAACATGGCGAGTCAACGTTTGATAGAAAATGACGGGAAAGGATTGCAAGGGGATTTCAAATTACCATTCAATTGGGACATGTTGAACGACGTTGCTGAGAGAATAACATTTGAACCCTATTTTGCAAAAGTTATCCAAGGTAAAATGAATTGCGAAGAATTCAAAAAACTTGCACCTGATAATCTCCCACAAACCTTCTTACAAAATTTTTGTGAAGATTACGACTATGAGAATCCTACTTTCACCAATGATTATCATTTACCTTTTAAAATTGTTAGGAAGGTTGACCAGTACTTGAAAGATGTGGAATGGAGAAGAATATATGGAATGATGCACATGCTCATACAACCCGAGATTCCATCCAATGTTCTGTTTATGGGAGCAGCTCCAAATCACAGAACATTGTTATTCCCACTAGAAAAAGTGTCAAATGGTGACAATGATTTGACACTGAAGAGGCTCTCGGAATTGAACTCGCATTATGATTTGTTAATTGAAAGCTATATTGAGAGGACACTTCAAGCAGAAAGTGGTACGGAAAGCCCTCGCACAATATCTGAAATATTGAGTGAAGGCATTTCAGTTTATGAAGAATTACGTGGATTTCAGCAATTGCTTGGTGATTCCAAGATTTTCGAAGAGCGGAGGAATAGCGAAATTTTACCTTTATACCATCCAAAGAACTGGTCGTTGACTATTATCGGCAAAGGTTCCTCTAAAGTGGAACCACCTTCTCATCCTTTGAAATTAGATGAATCACTTTTCAAATGGTTTTTACCCGACGAAGTGCAATCGTTGGAAAATCAAATTGCAACTGCTCCTGCAGATCTGGATTCCAAGCAGTTGCAACATTTGAAAGACTGGGGGGAAAAGGTTCTTGATCCAGATTTCAAAGAGCCCTGGTATTATGGGATTCCATCGATACAAGGTAAACCTTTAGACCATTATGATTGGAGATTTTTCCATGATATTACCTACGAATCTGACCCTGAATTACATCAAAATGTCTTGCACAGATTGGCAAGGACTTGGTTCAAGTTGTGTCTGGAGTTCGATGTTCCGAGCTGGTTGAACCATGGTTCTTTGATTGGTTGGTACTGGAATGGTGCCAGTATGCCGTATGACGGTGACTTGGATTTACAGTTGCCAATTCAGTCATTGCATAAATTGGCAAGGGTCTTGAACAACACTTTGATTTATGATTTCACCGACAATTTGGATTTTTACAATAATGAATGGCAAATCGATAACAAGGCCGAGTTGGGAATTAGATCATATCTCTTTGACGTTGATCCATTATACCTCGACAGAAATGGAATCAAAAGTGGCGAAAATAACATCGATGCCAGATTGATAGACACAGAAACAGGTTTGTATATAGACTTGACCGCTTTAGCAGATTTCCACACTGAGACTCAATATGATTTGAAAGTGCAAAAAAAGTATTTGGAGATCACTGGGTGGACTCACACTAGAGTCATGGTTCCCCCACATATTGACGAATTCTTCAAAGTGGAGGAGAATGGGAACCCAAAATTCAATAGAGATCAGAAGAAGTCTGAAGACATGTTGAAAAAATTGATCGATGATATCGACAAAGCGATCAAGAAAGGTGTTGATTCATCGGTCTCGCCTGGATCACCAACAAAGAACCTTTTCCATAATTTTGTCCATTGTAAACATTTCCATACATACAACTTACAGGAGTTGTTCCCATTGATTCCGACATATTTCGAGAATTCCATTGGTTACTTACCAGCAAATTGGTATAGAAACTTATTAATCGACTATGGGTCTGTCAATGCGCTCGAAAATGACTATTTTGAACGCAACAAGTTTTGGCCGTCGGTCAATTTGTGGATAGGTCATAAAGACTGTCCCGTGTTCAACTGGGATAGTGGGAAACCTAATGAAGGCGAGAATGAGCAAGATGTAATCTTGAAATGCATGGAGATGAATCCTTTGTTTGAGAAACAAATCAAGACATCGTCATTCTATGGACTACAACACCAATTATTTAAAAGTAAAGTGATGCCTGAGGAAAATCTGAAAGGCGTTGTGAAATATGACTATGAGGCAGAATTATTGCCAATCTTACGGGAAAACAAAGCAGATCACCCATTGAGGGGCGAGCCTTTCATTAATAGATTTTTATACTAGTTTGTGTACCTAAAATAATTTCATACAAAGGCCACTACTTAATTTGATAAAGAGCTTGCACTATAAGAAAGTATTACTGCTTTGAGAAAATTATATAAATGAAGTAAGGGAAAAACAAAAACACAAAATAATAAAAAAAATGTCTTAGCAGATTTGCAAAAAGGATGAGTAATTTTTTTGTACATTGAGATTCCAAACCAGACATTAGAAGTAACAAGTATCAATTGAATACCAGCACGTATCGGTATGTCATTTGCTAAATTCGATGTTGAAGCTCAAAAGGGACCCAGACCTGGCTCGTCCCTGTCTGGCTCAAATTCCAAGGGTAAAGGAGAAGACTTTTTAGATAGATTGTCCGAGAGTGTTTCTGAATATGCCAATAATTTGAACAAGTTTGAAAAGAATTTACAAGTTTTGGGCTCCAAGAGAGATAATTCTAAATTACGGTCGATATTACAGATATATTTCGAAAATTTAAAGAATTTGTCAAGATTGTTGGAGAAAGAGTCACAAGACAATAACAAGAAACAGACATTATCTGACAAAGAGGCACTCATATATGAAAAAGTATCACTTGAATTCAAGAGACTAGACTCCAAATTCTCCTCTGTACTGAATGAATATCACGAGAAAATAGCCAATTTCCCAATAAATGAGGAACTGGAATCCCAATTGGCCGTCCAAGAAGAAGAGGATATAAGAAAAGGCCAATACGATCAAAACACACCACTCTTACAACAACAACAACAGCAACCACAATATTTGCAAGAACAGCAGATAAATGAAAGAGAGTTACAATATCACCAATACTTGATACAACTGCGATCGCAGGATATCAACGAATTATCCAATGGAGTTGAAGATATCAATGTCATATTCAAAGATTTAAACAATTTAATTCAACAACAGGGCCAACAAGTAGATAGAATCGAAGATAACTTGATCACATACACGAATAATAACCAATTTGCTACGGAGCAGTTGGTCAAACTGGATAGTTATCAGAGAAAGAAAAGTAGATGGTGTTTGATGATATTAATGGCAGTGATAGTACTATTTGTTATAGTTTTGCTGATAATTTCTTAACTTGTGCTAAATACTATTTTCCCATCTTTTCCCACGTTTAGTTGAGAAGATTCTGCGTAAGTGGGACTCAGGTGACATGTTTGCATCACAAGAATTGATGTACTGCAAATTTTCATCTTCTATTGAGTAGCCAATTTCAAAACTTATCTCCATAGATTCGAAAAGTTTTATCCCTCTTTGATAAGTACCTTTGAATCCATCGAACTGATCCCAAAAAAATGTTTTCGAATGGTGAAATGTAACCCAGTTAGTATCACTCACAATTTTCTTTCCGGAGATGGGGTTTTTCTTGTCAATGTATCTGCTTCCAAATAGGTCTAGTATGACGTTTAGCCAGATGAAGTTGGAGCTAATGGGGATGGTGTTCAAAATCGAATGGTCGAATGATAACCGCAAGTCCTTGACTCCAGTGCTGAAAGGTTGCTCATTGAACAGCAAATCATGACCATTGTCGAATGCAAGGTGTGCACTGTCATCACTGGACCATTGATACAATGTCTTCAATTTTGAATCTTGAAAATAGCTCAAAGTTGCAGTTATATTCTTCAGTCCTACGTTTTTCAATAGGATCCTCACAACCTTGATTTCGACTTCATTATAATTGAAATGGTCAATCTTGTCCCTCAATTTTTCATCATTCAAATAGTGATAATAATAATTGATATATCTTCTTTGGGACAATATAGAAACACCATAGTTCCCCACGAGAAGTCCATCAACAAATCGGGCTCTCGTGAAAATCTCGTTTGCCCTATTGGGGGTCATTTCTTGATAATGGAACATCATATAGCAGCACGCCAAAGTGCCTGACCTTCCTTTACCGGCTTTACAATGCAATACTGCTACCTTTTCAGGACCTGAGCTCAACCACAGATTCAAATCGGAAACAACTTTCAATATGGTCTCGAATGTGGGCAGTTCATGATCAAGAATTGGATACTGGGACATGTTCAAACTCAATTTCTCAGCTTGGTAACCAATTTTCTCGGCCCTTAAGTTATATAGTTTCCAATTTCCTTCTCCATGATGAGCGTCTAGGAACAGCTTGAATTCAGGGAATCTGTTTGGACGGTACCTTCTATGGATGAAATCATCAACAGGACCTGAGCTCACGATCAAGTTGGGTAGAAGATAAGTGAGATCGAAGTTTGTGTTTGTCAAAGGGTCATGGTGCTGGTTTTGATTTATAGTGATAATTGAACTAAGCAGAGAATGGGTTTTCATTGACAAGTTCAAGAGATATTGCTAGAATAGTGAAGAATGGTTGAGTTGAGAATAAAGGTTCACTGAATGAAAGTGAGGGAATGATGGATTTATGGAACCAATTCCAACTACCACAAAATAAAAATGAATCAAAGTGGTGAAAGAGGGTAAAATTATCCCCAAATCAAAAATGGACTTGTTTTTGCTCAAATAAACCTCTGTTCTTTTTGTGGCAGTTGCTCCTTACGAGTACTCAGAGGTCCTAGTACCTCGTCATATTGTACTTGGAGACCCTCAATTATGTATCTCTGCAGAAAGCTTTAAATAAATTCCAAATCCTAATAAAATAAACCAGCTTATCCTTGTTTTTGAAATGGCCCTTTAAGTCAATACTTTGACCCCACATTTTCAGTATGAAAAAAAAAAAATTCCGTTCTGTTGTATCTTCAATTAGGTATATAGCGTTATTTTATTTTTAGTT
Organism: Nakazawaea ambrosiae; assembly: GCA_024271865.1. NCBI lineage: Eukaryota > Fungi > Ascomycota > Pichiomycetes > Alaninales > Pachysolenaceae > Nakazawaea > Nakazawaea ambrosiae. Next base: position 5,931 of record JANBXG010000028.1, read on the forward strand.
TTTTTTGATAATTTACTTTTTTCTTATAATCTTGCTACATATAATACACTATATATATACTTGTAATTTAAAGAACAATTGAACGATGCCGGCTCATGTACCAGTAGTATTGGGATTGGGACTTTCATTTGGTGTTGCCACTGCGGTATACTTGAACAGGGAAAAGATAAAAGACTTTTATCTCCAAAAAAAGAGAGAGCTTGAAGATGAATTAAGATTAATCAATGGTGAAATTAGAGATGTATTTCATCCAGAACGTGATATTGAACTCTATCAAAATCCGTCGGGATCAAGAGTCAGCTCTACCAGCGACCCTTTCACAGATGCTCATGCGATTAATCCTCCCCCTGTCACCAACAATGTAAGTGAATCGGAGATCGATGAAGAAGACGATGACTTGTATCATAGTTATAATGAGGGCCAAGGAGGTGGCGCAATTAAGAGAAGAACTAATATACAGAGAAAAAATAAAAGTGAATCGTCTGATGCTGAGAGTGATGTGAATGATGAGAAAAATTTCTTCTCTTACATTGAGGATGACGATTTTTCCACTGGATCCAGAGAACCTTGGACCACTGGTGGTTCTGAAACTGAGTGGGGAAGTTCTGGATTCAACACTCCAACTGCTAGTGAAGCTGGAGATTATGCCCTCGCACGGAATGCAAATTAGTAGAAAAAAAATTATGGGGGTAGGGGATTAAATAAATAAGGATGGGATACTTTTGGTTATTAACTTTGATTTATACTTTTTTTTTTTTTAAATTCATTTGAATGTTTTTCGATTCTTCGCACAGATCAGTTGTACTGCAGTGTTATGCCATAAAGTTTTTTCCAATTGAAACTATTAAGTGATATGTTTTTGATTTATTGACCTCTAATGATTATACATGCGGTTTTCAAAATTTTTTATGCTCAGCTTCATCAACCCCCTTTGGCCTTGGCCTCACTAACAATCTTCTTGATATGATCCAAACCTTCATCGTCTCTCCTAGAATCTTTGTACTTCACTTCTAAGTATGGATATTTTATGAGAATATTGTCGAATACTAAAATATCATTATTGGTCTCGAATTTGACATCGTCAGATGGTAATATCTTGTACAACTTTTTGAAGATTTCAATTCCAAGGTGATTTTTCAAAGCAACTTGTCTTTGTAATATCTCATTCAACTCAAAATCGGTCTTATATTGTTTCTCTGAATTGTTATAGTTTCTAATCAATTGAGCTTGATCTATAGGCTTGATATCATTTGTGTTGGATATCGTTTCAAGGGGCTGTTGTACGTTTGAATTGTTGATCAGTTTCGATGCTGCTTTCTTTGATATTATTTGAATATTTTTGATGAACAGAGTCTTTAAAATCTTGTAGTTTTTGGCCTTTCCTTGAGGATTCGATGATGAGTTTTGAACCCTGGTCTTGTCTAACACAACTGATTTGGAGTTCTCATCCAATACTAAAGTGATCAATCCTGCTGTTGGATTATATGAGTAAATTGTACCTTGGAAACTTGTATTTATACTTGTTTGGATTTTGACTCTAATCGGATCACACATGTTGTTAGTATTTGACATCGTAAATGAGGATCGATAACACTACTAACCTCAAGTTCAAACAGTTCTCCAAATTGATCGACATTTCTCTGTTATCTTATTGCGTTTATAACCTTATGATTACCAGTGGTGGTTGGTCGTTTCAACTATTCGTTTCTTGAAAAAAGGTTCTCACTCTCAAGAGAAAAAAAAAGAATTTTTTTGGTCTTCAATTCTTTCTTCACCTTCTTCTAACAATATAAAAAATATATTTTACAGCTCAAACTCCCTTCAAATCTGTGTACTTTCTTATTTTTTTAGAGAGAAAAGAATACTATATAACTCTACAGAAATTGCTTAAGTTTTTTTTTGAACTAAAACACTACCGGTGTCAGATCATTCTATGTATTTTGGTTTGTTTGTGTTTGTGTTTTTTTGTGCAAGGCAATTTTTATAATATGGAAAATTCATCAGAGTAGACATAAAAGCCTCACATATACAGTTATTCACCGGCCTCTCACAATGCATCTGCAAGTCTCAAAGGAAGAGGCGCATCTCTTTGAGGAACTGAACGTCATAGATGTCGGGATAGTCAATGAAGAGTCACAAGAACTCGATCCTTCAGCTTCCTCTCATATTTCTTCCCCAGGAAGATTGTTGAACAAGAGTAGAAGAAATAGTAACAGCAACATCAATGGCTCGATCATCATGGCTTCCCCTTCCATGGAGAGTGTCAATGATCACACATTCGAGTTGGACGCTTCTGATGGTGACGAGATATCAATTGCTACAACTGTATCATCAGCCATGTCTTCGGATTCCTTACATAGCAATAACGACACCAGTGCGGCTAATGACAACACAATTTTGTCACAGTACCCTGAAATTCAATTCGAGATGGCAGATCAACAGAGTTTTTTAATTGAGATCAACGATTGGTTCGTAATGAACGATCTCAATAGATTGAGTAGCGTGCGATTGGTTTTCCAGAAAACTCTTGATATAAAGGAATTCATGACGTTGACAGAAGATTTACAGCTGGAAGTGATAGTTAAGTTGGAGACACAGTTAAATCAGGCGTTCAAAGATGGCGACCTTAAAAGAATGTTGACCCTGGTGGTATGTTTCAATTACATTCTGATGGGGTGTTATGACGAAGTTACTGATGAAGAGCTGCAAAAGATGAATATTTTCCAAAATTTGGCAAAACTATTGACACTAAACGATGGTAGAGTTTATGAAACCATTTCCAGATGTCTTCTCTTTTCGATGCAAAAGATTTTGGAATTCAATCCCATCAAAGATAACAAGGCTAACTTGGTTGATCTTAGTTCATTATCTCATTATACAATGACAATATTGTATTTCACTTTGACATTCATTTTGGATTCTGACTCTCACTTTTATGTCAGTTTCAAAGACACAGACAGGTTGATGAAGGTTCTCGATAACATTAACTTGATATCACAGATACTGAAATGCATGGATTCTTGGAGATGGTTGAGTTCAAATCCGGAAAGTATGCAATGTAAGCAGAAACAGATCTTCAAGATAAGAAATCTCATCATATTATTTTCTAAATTGATACTTTTTCAATTTGGTGGGATGGAACGGTTGAAAAACACTAAAAAATTTCTAAAAAAACGTTACAAGGGTAATTCTTCCAAGATTGGGGATTTCAAAGTCTCACCTTTGGATTATCATTACTATAAAGAAGACTTGAAGCTAAGATATCCGTCGTTAATTCCACCTTCATCTTCGTTATCCAAAGAGGTAGAATCAAATTTGGAGGCTATGCATGAGGAGGGCACCATGCAACTGATCGGCTCAAAAAGTGTTTCTGAGTCCTTGATGGATGAACCTTTCTCCCAAAGGAGAGCTGCAGCTATAAGTAATGGGGCCCAATTGCCTCCCCCAATTCATATAGCGACCCCTGCACCCTCACCGACTTTGGCTCCGATAAATGTGGAATCACCTTCGAGTCCATTGTATCAAGAACGCTTCAACGAATACAAGGACACCAAAAAAATATTCCAAAATACTTCTTCGTATCCATATTTGTATCCCGTGGACGGTGATGCTCCACACAGTATTAAAGAGGCCACTCAAATTTTCTTCAACAGTGTTAAGGAAGATCTCAATACTAAACAATTCATGAATGTCTATGAGGATTTCATCATCCAAGAGAGGGGAGTTGTTAACACGATTGACAAAGGTGAAGAGACTAGTTTCACTTATGACGAAACTGATATTGACGAATATCCTGACTATATCGATGAGATCAAACTGTTGATAAGAGTAGAAACTTTCTATAAAGATTCGTTGGCATATTTCAATTCCCTAGTGAAAGTGATGCTTCAAACAATTGAGTCTTCCAACTCAATGAGGGAAAAAAAGAAACTGTTTAGCCAACCTTCGGATAAAGATTTGACGAGAGACGAGATTTCTAAGATCTCATATGAGACAAACTCTTCCCAATTACCTCCATTTCTCAAACTGAAATTCGAAATTGCCAGAGTAAAGGAGACCACATTGAAGTATTCTTCTCAAATCTTGATCACATTATTGAAATGGTTTAAACTTTCTCATTTGTTGAAGTTTGAGTTCTTATCTATGATAATATTTGACAATAATTATTACCAATTGACGTTAGATCTCATAGCTATGAACTACGAAGAATCACTGACTCATTTGAACAACCTCAATGATTTTATGTTGGAAAATTTGAATATCAACGACGAGGATTTGATGACTCATAGATTTGGGTCTGATGAATTGGCAAGTTTGAAATATCAATATTACTCTGATGCAAATTATAACAGGTTTTTAAAAGAGGAATTTGACATACCTGATTATCGGTTTTTCGACTGTTGTTTGAAATTGAGTTCAAATCCTTCGAAAATCGTGGATGAAGAGAGTGAAAAGTTGTCACAAAAGATCCGGCTATTCAAGGCACAAGAACTGTTGAAAGAAGAACATGAGAGAAAACAGCAATCATTACTGGTATATTATGGCATCAATAATCCAAAGATCATAATCTATAATTGGAAGTATTGTTTCATAATCACCAATTTACTTAACGTGCTCTACTATACGATGAACAATAAAAAGACTCAGAGAGTCAACCAATTGATCGAAAAGAAACCTACAGATCTTTTAAGATTCTGTTTAAGGTTGCACAACAAGTACTTTTATAGACCCATTTTGAAGATTATCAAATTGATAATACCGTTCAATGGTCGTAAATGGAAGTCCAATAACATGGACTCCATTTCGATGGTGTATCTCTACTACAAAGTTGGGTTGAAAGACGATTGGTTGACAAAGAATTATAACAACCCCAACCTTGATATTGCAGAGGAGTTCAAACGGTCTTACAAGCAAGAATACTCTTTGAGATCGTTGATACAGTACTACAATATCAAATTCTATGAAAAAGGTATGATGGATCTTGGTTATGAGTATTTCGAGATGGATTATTTCAATAGAGAATTGGAAATATTGAGCAGACAATATCTATCTACTAAAAGTGGAGTCGAGTCAAGTTGAGCTGGTTCCATGTTAGGGTAAATGTGTTTCAATGAGAACTGTATATAGGCACATCTCATAAAAATTATTCCTACTGTATGTACCACACTCCACCAACTTTAACTGTAGTATTTTGCATAACACTAAATTTGCACTGTTCACCGATTTACTGCAGCTGAACTCTGCATCTTGTGCAATAATACCCTATTCTGCTCTTCGAATATATTTCTCAATCCGGCAGTCAAGTCAAATCACAAAAAAGTAAGCAAGCACTAAGGATACGCAGGTCAAAACACTAAAAAAAAAAAAAAAACATCTTGTTATGAAAAAATGAAGCCAAAAAAATTTAAACGCGCTCTTTAAATTGGGTCTTTTTTGTAAACAAGTTGGATATTCAAAACGAATAATTCACAAGGGAGAGTATTGAAGGTTGCGAGTACCCACGCATTGCATACATGTCGTCTTCGTCGTCGTCAGAGATAACACGGATGTATTTACTCCGATTGTTAGAGGAAGTTCTACCTCTGCAAGCGGGTGAGTCGTATGTCAACAATGTGTTCAACGATATATACAATACTGTAGTGATATCAAGATTGAAGGGAAACCAAAATGTCAAACCTGAACAAGTACTACAGAAATATGAGCCAGTGATATTGATGAGCGATAATTCAAGGAACAATTTGAAAGTTTTCCAGGACTTGTTAGAGAATTTGTACAACTTGAAAACTGAAGATCAAATAGCAAACTACTTGATGTTTTTAGATTCAACGAAAAACAGATCAACCACAACACCGTCATCGTCTACGTTTGGAACACCAAGATCTCGCACTCATCAACAGCAACAAGAGAATATACGATTCCTGTCAATGGATCATCATAACCTTAGTCATCGTTATAACCCATTCATCGAACCGATGATCCAAGATCAGACCAACTTCAGATCTGCCAGCTTCACTATAGGGGGGAAGACCATGAATCAGGTCATTCAGCCTTATTACTATGAACATCAAGGGACGTTGACAGACGACGAAATATTACAATTCTTGTCCTACACATTACTCGGGTCTCCTAGTAAGTTGTTCCCTTTCGTAGATAATGGAATGATCCAGCTTCCTCGTAATATGAATCCAAGTATCGAAGGATTTCTTCTACTATTGTTGGAGCCTGCTGTATTGTACAGACACTTGGTGAGTAAATTCGAGAGTATGAAATATCAGCCCTCCCTTTCACAAATCAAAGTGGCTTTTGTTTCTGAGCTGAGCAACAAGATTTTGACAGGGTATCTGAAATTGGTGAACGAATTGTTCAATCACAACGATTTAACTTTGAGGAAAGTTTATTTGGCGATCAATGACGAAATTATCAAGTTGAGGTTCTTGAATTATTTGACCTCGCTGCTCGAAATCAAAGGGTCAGAGTTTGTATCTAAGTTATTCGAGTTCACTGAACATGGGGATCTCTTGATAAGATCAGTTGCTTGTCAATTATTTGATAAGGCAATCCTGCCTTATTACAATTTCGTGCTAGAATGGATAACAGATGGTGAGATATCAAACGATATTGAAGGTGAATTTTTCGTCAAATACGACAATTCGAAATATGAGAAAAATTTGGAAGATTATGTATTCTTGCCGGACAGGATTCCAAGTTTTTTCACCACCAAGATTTCAGAACAGATTTATCAGATCGGGAAATCGATTGTCTTTTTGAAATATTATTGCAAAGAATTGAAATGGTTACACGAGACGAATTTGAAATATAAGAAGTTGATCGTGGACGTTCACGGAGGTTTTAGTAATATGAGTAAATCTACATTATCGTCATTGATTCAGACCGAATACAAAGAGGTGATTAACTTTGCTTGCTCAAAAATCTATAACGACTATCATGTGATAGACGACATCAAGGGGATCAATGATCTGCTCATGAGGAAGGGCGATTTAACCTATGCCATAATAGAGAAAGGATATACGATGTTGAATGAACCTTCAGTTTCGTTGACAAGCCACAAATTGAACCGCTTATTGAATGAAGCCATTGAAGACTCGAGTATGAAACACAACAGTTATAAAGATATTATTAACAAGATCGATGCAAGAGTCTTGAACCATGGTAATATAGGTTTCGAGTCTTTCACGTTAGATTATCATGCCTCTTTACCTCTTATTTTTGAGGACTCAATGAAAGAATACCTAAGATTGTTCAATTTTTTCTTCAAGGTGAAAAGAGTTTCTTATATGTTGAATTTTTCTTGGAAGGAATCCATTTCATTGAAGGAAATCAACTCTTACGTGAAGAAATTGAAGATCGCGGCCAAGAAGAAAAAAGACGACTCCGATGAACTGAGCGTATCTGATTATATCTATGCCATGAACCATATCAAGAAATTGAACATTGTTTCATCCAATATGACAAAATTTGTTAACAACGTTCTCATGTTTTTCAATTATGAAATTATTGAAAAGAATTACAAAGAGTTGATCAGAAAGTTTGAGACAAAAGATGAACAAGTGACAACTATCACAAAGGACTCCAATGGGAAGAAAAAACTTGCCAGATTGGTACCAAATGCTGAATTTCTTCATAGTATGGATCAGCTCAAATCGTCGAATACAACATCATCGATACCAAATTTGCAATTGATTGATAATGGTTATAAAGATTTCAACATTGATTCCATAATCGAATATCATCAAATTTACGTTAAAAACATTTCTAGGAATAGGCTCTTAGATACGAAGGCAGCTTCTTCAAAGGGAAGATTATCTGATTTGTTTTTCATCCACCAACTCAATAACTTATTAGCCATTGTCTATAGATTCTTGATGGTGAATGAAGAATTTTACCTAAGTGTGCTAGAACTTTTGAACACTTTGAATACCCCAAGACCCGATCCGCATTATGTGGCTTCATTGAAGAGCAAGTTAGAGATCTTGAACGATAATCTCTATGAGATCTTGTACAAATTCAAAGGAAGCCTCGATGTTTTCACCAATGACTTAATTAATGATGATGATCCTCAATTGAAGTTTTTTGCAAAGATACTTTATGGTCAATAATGAAGAATCATATGTATTATGTATATTATGTATAAGGAAATAATTATAAAGAACTAATTGAAAATAATGTCGTAGCCTCAGGCGCAGAGGACATTTATACAATCACTCGCATTGTTTTTTTCTTGCATTATTTTTCTTTCTCATCTCTGCAAATTATATCGAATAGTAAATTTTGTTTTTCCAGGCGACTAGCAACTTTAAGGCTGGAGATATTTTCTTTGACTTTCAGTCAGTGGAATGTGTCCTATGAAATTGACACATTTCAGCCATTGAGAGTGGAACTTGTTCAAAAGAAGAATATTAGGGATACAGCGAACTAGTTAATGTGGCAATTCTTTCATGACTTCCAGTGAAATCTCTCATCCGATAAATTCGAGCGAGAGATGCTCGAAAGAAGAAAATGAATCACAGTCTATCATCGAAGACGACAATGCTATCTACGATGCATCGGGCAAAAAATTCAAAGAGAGTGATGCTGGAGATGGGACGACAGCTGAGCAGCAGCAGTTGAAAGGTTGGAAGTTGATTCTTTGTAATATTTCATGTGTCTTGTGTTTGTTTTTAGTGGCCCTAGATCAGACTATCATATCTACGATCCTATCAACTATAGGCAACGAGTTCAACTCGTTTGATCAGATCGGCTGGATAGCTTCGCTGTTCTTGTTGAGCATGGCCTCGTTGGCTGCATTTTGGGGCAAGATCGCCATCATTTATGGCCGTAAAAACTCAATGCTTGTATCTATACTGCTTTTCGAAGGTGGATCATTGATGTGTGCACTTTCCAAATCCATGGATGTCATGATAGGTGGCAGGGTACTTGCCGGTGTCGGTGGTGGGGGTATTCAATCCTTGGTATTCATCATCGTGACAGAATTGGTACCCATAAATAAAAGACCTTTGATAATGGCAACACTCGGTTCTACGTTCGCAGTACTGGCGATCTTGGGTCCCTTGATAGGCGGTGCCTTCACCACCCATTCTACTTGGAGATGGAGTTTTTATGTCAATTTACCAATTGGAGGTCTCCTGTCAGTCCTATTACTCCTTTTTTACAATCCTCCTCCTGTAAAGGGAAATTGGAGGACCAAACTTTCTCAAGTAGATTATGTTGGAACTGTAATACTATCTGCTGGTTTGGTTTTATTTTTCTTGGGATTGACATTTGCAGATGATGGATATCATTGGAACTCTGCAATTGTCATCTGTTTTCTCATATTCGGTGTCTTGTTGGTCGCGGCCTTTTTCTTATACACTTTCAAATGGTCAAAGAATCCTTTAATACCGTGGGAGGTCATCTCGATACGGTATGTCTTAGCTGCTTTCTTCACTGCGCTCTCTTCCAATGCATATTTCATCACAACGGTCATATATGTCTCCATTTATTTCCAAGTGGTACAATCAGAGAGTGCGTGGCATACTGGTATATCTTTGTTACCATTGATCATCTCCATTATCATAGCTTCTGTTCTGGGGGCAGGAATCATGTCTAGCTTGGGTTACGTGAAGCCAATATCGGTCTTTTCAGGGATATTGGGTCCAATTGGATGCGGGCTTCTCACTTTGTTAGGGTTAAATCCAACTTCCTCCCAAAAGATCGGCTTGCAAATAGTTGTAGGCGTTAGTAGCGGATTACAGACACAGGCTGCTACGATTTTGGGACAATTGGCAAGTAATAAGACTTATCCGGGAGGCTTGTTATTGACACAGTCTCTCTTAAATTTTGGCCGTGCCTTGGGAGGAACTTTCGGATCCAATCTTGGTAATGTAGTCTTGACCACCACATATAGAAATAGAGTTTTGGCAAAGATAGCAGAGAGACTGGATAAAACTACAGGTGCTCTCAATAAGTACAATGCAATGGCATTTCTTTCGTCTCCGGAGAATATTGCCAAATTAGATGAAACAGATCAATTGTTAGTGAGAAGAAGTGTTGTTAATGCTTTGCAAAATGTGTTTTTCATGGGCCTTGGGTTTGCCGGTTTAACTTTGATTGCTTCTATATTTACAATAGGTGATAGGTTGCCAAAGCCCAAAAAGAAAAGAAAGTGCGTGCAGGATGAGATAATTGCAACTGGTTCAAAAGCGCTAGAAGCTTGAGTCAGATTGTCCTTTTTCTTGGCATGGAATGTGTAGTAACTGATTCCTCACTCATGTATTATATAAAATCGTTTTGCATTTGTTTCAGTATGCGTAGTTGATTTTTTTTTTTCATGGAATTAATTTTTAACTATGGGGAAAAAAAGAAAAACGTCAAAAGGGGGCGTTTGTGTACAAAGTGTTTGGGGGGTTATTTAAAAGAGTTACGGATTTTGATTAAGGTCAATATGATGATTGTTGAAGATATATAAAAGATACATAAATTAGACGGTATTGGAGGAGAATTTCGTTCTGTTTTATTTTCTTGAATCAAAAACTTGAAAGACTTTTCATTAAATAACCAATCACAGCAGAAACAAAAATTAATCATAAAAGCTTACTGCAAAATGATAAGTGTTAGTCTTCTCTTCGCTTTGAGAAAGACACCAAGGGTTTTGAACCTTATTTTGATATTTGTCACAATGTTCCTACTTTCATTTTTACTTGTGGGTTGTACCAAGACATCAAACACTTATTCAAATGTCTACTTGATCGAATTCGAATTCAACTCTTCTTCAACAATGTTCCCGTTAATAGAGTCTGCTTATAAGAGTAAAGGTAACCAGGAATTGTCCGGAGTAAGAGTGAGAGCTAATTACTTAGGTTTATGTACCGAACTAAACGAATCGATTGCTTGCACAGATAAGAGTGATGTATCACCTTTCAAAGATATTTCTGGGGTCTCATTTTTTGATTCGAGTTCCAACTCCACTTCAACAACTATGGATTTGATTGAAATCGCTAAAGAGTATTCTGAGCATGTGGTGAAGCCATACGTTTTAGTAGCCACATTGGTTTTGGACATTTTCTTGTTTTTAGGTGTGCTCTACTGTACATTGAGATTTTTACCGTTCACAGAGTATCTGAAAACGTTCTGTATTATATTATGCCCTGTCACTAATGTAATCTGGGGGTTTGGTTGTATGTGGAATCATATAGCTACATATAGCTCGATAGATTTGGTCCTGGCCAGCTCGATGTACATGGTGAAAGGAAAACAAGGCACTCGTGCTCAAGCATTGACCTGGTGCTCTTTCGCTTTGATGTTGATCACAACGCTAAACAGTATATTCTTATTTATTCGAGATAGGAGGACTTTACTTAAGGAACAGAAACTAGCTCAAGAAAAACAATATCCAACCCGAGGAAACTTGTGAGCAGTATTAATCTTGCTATCATAGTTTGGTCCTATATATCACTTTCCATACTCTTTTTTTCAATTCCTCAATTTTTACAACTTCACTCATTACTTATATAAATGTCAGTAGAACAATTTTTCGCTTGAGTCTGTAGATTGGTTCTTCTCTATATTTTTTTAACCTCAAAAATATTTTTTCCTTTCGTTTTTGATTTTCAATTGGTATATTTCAAATTTGAAGAGTTTCTATTGTGATTGACCAAGCAGTGACGGATAATACAATACCATCATATAATGTTTATCGAAGAACTTTGGGAATCCATTTTCACACCAGGAACCACTCCCGCGTTAATCAAAGCCACCCATGGTTCGTTTGTGCTGTTAATACTATCATTGATCGCCCTTATCTACATATCGGGATCGATTCATTTCGTCAACTTGTTGGTGATTGCAATCTTGTTGTGGATAACGGTCACTTGGTTTGTCAGTGAGTTGGAAAAAGAGAAATTAAAGACCAATGAGGAGCTTGCCAAGTCTGATGAGAAATCTGAGGAAACAAAGAAGGAGAAATGATGGTCTTTGTTTTATTTCTGAATACATAATAGATTATTTAGTGTACTATAGAATTTTGAATGGATAAACGAATGGAATTGCAGATTTAAAGTGCTCCCAACTTACACATTTACGTGATGAAATATATCGTAGACTCTTGCAAAAGCACTCCTTCTGTGAGGCCTCTTCTTATCGAATAATGCCAAAAAATCAGTAGATCAACTGATTGACATTTCTATACGAGCTCACGTATACTCTAGTCGAAAACACTGAAGAAAAATCAATCACAAAGAAAAAATTGGAAAAAAGTGAGAGAAATAGAGGAATTGTTAAAAAACGCTTTGAAGATCAAAACTTGATAACTTCTATCACTGAACATCGAACAAGAGCTAAAATATTATACAATCTGTCGTAATGAGTGGGAAATTCCAACCTAAGGAAGTAGTACAATTGGATCCTCCAAAAGATGACCCTATAACAATGGAAGAATTATCAAACTATGACGGTATGTCTTATCAGACTTATTGTTCCCTCAGTTGCGATGACTAACTTAAAAACATTTTCAGGGGAGAAAAATCCAAAGATGTATATAGGTATCAAGGGAACGGTGTTTGATGTCACAAGAAATACCAATGCCTACGGAATCGGCAAAGGCTATCATGTCTTAGTGGGACGCGATGCATCTAGGGCATTGGGTAAATCCAGTTTGAGCCCTGAAGATACGGATTTCAAAGTGTCATATGATTATTCTTCATTAGATGACAGACAATTGAAAGTTTTGAACGACTGGTACACTTTTTTCAGTAACAGGTGAGTTTTCTTCTGCTCAATTGCAATATTGCATTCCAACCATTTTGAAATATCAAGAGATATCAAAAAGATAAAATACTAACTACTGGTTACAGATACAATGTTGTAGGAAAAGTGGCAGATTTACCACCATTTAAGAAATAAGTTCAATTACCTTTGTTGGTAATAAATCCTGAGCTGCCATGCCAAGATAATTACGAATTTGCAAAAAGAGGGATTGTTCTTGCCTAAGGTTCACACAAACGAAGTCCATTCCGATCGGTCGGAACCCGTCGCTCTATTTATTTATTTATCCACTCTACAGTGGTTGTCTTATGATCCACGACCAGTATAGTGTCACATTTAATATTTTTTTTTCGGTCTTTTTTTTTTTCGTCTATAAAAAATAAGGAACAAAATCTGTGTACAAGTTTTGGGATGTAGTACAAAGATCCGATGAGATTGTTTTTCAGGTCCAAGGTTGGATTTTGGAAGGAAGGCTTTGCATGGAGTCTTTTTACAGTTTAGCCTTTCGTTTTAAGTTACGTCTCAACTTTTCACTCGTAATACTGTCTACTGTAGTTTATCATTTCATTGAATTCACTATTCCTCCGATCCGAGAGTATCTTAGTTAATCTCGGTAGGTAATTTTTTTGTTTTCGCAATTACCAGCCGATGTGAGACGTGAATAAATATGTTCTTCAAATGTTAGTGTGGGCAAAAAATCTTTGTTGTTTTCGAGAGAACCTTCGACCGAAACTTAATGGATGCAACACAAACTAACAAGTAAATGCATAACAACAAGGATATTTGTTTTTGAAGTATTATTTTAATGTGTAATAAAAATATGGCAGGCATTGTGGGCATATAGTTTTCCCTTGTTGTATTTTTTTTTCGTACAAACCAGCATTGAAACTTGCATAAATCAGTATAGTATCAGCGTTTCAACGAAGTGCTGATCCGAAAGAGAAGATTTCACTCGTTCAGCCAGCCATGAAATTTCGTTTGCCTGCATTAGGTGGCGAAACGAGCTGCTTTGGTTTTTACTAATTATCCATCCAGAGATGTAGTTACAGTAAGAAAAATAGTCAAAGAGTGGGAAGAAAAAAAAAACGTTTTATATCGATCAAGTTTTATTAACCGAGAAGCTTTTAAAGACATGATCAGTTGAACCCTGGGTCTTCCGTTTCGTATATCTTCGACCTTGCTCGACGTTGTGTTTGCGAAGCAAAGATAAAAAAAAAAAGGGCTGTAAAACCTTAATAATAGAGTGTGAATATATCTGAAACCTTGCGAAATTTTGGTTGGAACTTTCGATGTAAGCTGTTATTCATTCTCATCTGCATATTCAGGAATAATGGTGTCTGAAAGAAAAAAATTTCTTAACGATATACCGAGAGAATTTCTTCAACTAAAAATAATAAAATTTTCTTTTTTTTTGGAACTCAATTCTCAAATTCTCCCCTCCAGTCTCCCTTTTTCTTGGATAATTTTTTTTTGCTTCACTCTGGTTTAAGCTTGAAATTCACTCAAACTTCTCCAATGAGAAGAGATTGAAGCGGCGACGAGTCTTAATGCAGTCTAAAAAAAAAAAAATTAAAAAATAAAAAAGAAATTGTTAGTCTCAAAAGAGAGAATTTAAGTGTAATCCAAAAAAACTTGAAGAAACTATCGTTCGCTTTTGAAACTCTTGAATATAGCATAGCGGCGAAACCGAGAAAAAAGGGCACTTGGACATAACAAGAAGAGCGATACGAGAAAATATGGATGCCGGAACATCAAGAGCGAGAAGACCCGGTCAAGTCGGAGGACCCATCGGAATGCCAGAGAGTATGCGCAGTCAGATGTTAACAGAGATTGGAGCGATAGACGTGACGCAGGAGGTACCCATAAACCGCCCAGCGCCCCAACAACACGTTCCACAACGTGGGTTGCTGCCAATGGGATATCCTCCACAGCATCAGCAGATGTACGGCGGACCCGTGCCACCACAGCAATATGGTGATCCATACGGACAGTACGTGCTGCCTATGCCCCTGCCACAGAGAAGTTATTCTCCAGCTCCTCAAAGCAGGAAACCCATTTCTTCAAGAAGAAGTTCAATGACGTCCAACACGTCAAGTGCGGTCAAAGGATTGTTTAAAGGATGGAGACATAATGGTAATAATGATTATTTACAGGATGAGGATGTGGGACAGGATATAGATACCACCGATGAGATAACGTTCAGTGACATTCAGCATATCAGAGACAGAGGACGATATGGTGTCAACAACCCTGCCCCTTTTGATACCACTTCATACATTCCAACCGTGACTTCGAAGCCATTGGGCTCCTCGGGTCAAAAACCAGGCAAACTTTCCAATACCGAATATAGAAAGCAAGTCACTGCTGCCAAGAAGCTTCTGTATGTGCAGGCAGCCAATGGTTCGGCCAACCCTCCGCAACCAGATGCACGGACCATGAGCTTGCAATCAATGAACCAGATGTACCAACAAGGTCCCTCCGACCCAAGAGCTATGTCGATGATTCATAATCCTGTTGCCGGTAACAATAAACAGTTTTACGCCTTACCACCTCAACTGGGACCTAGGGCGATGTCCTTGACCAATATGGGACCTAGGGCAATGTCATTCAATGGACCAGGCCCGGGTCCAATTCCTAATCAAAGATTCCCACCTCAAGTCATGAGACTGGGATCTCCAGCAATGGGGCAGCCCCGCCAACCGCCGTTCCCTCAGCAGCAACAGCAACAGCCTTACAGAGGATCCCCATACATGCAGCAGCAACCACATTACCCGGGCCAGGTCGCACCTCCGGGAAGTAATTCACGCTTGAACTCATTATCTGGATCCGGATCTCTGGACAGTATTAAAAAATCCTCTATCGGTGGAAGATCCAACGGCTCTGCCTCCAACAGTGCAAACACATCTCTGCAAAGTATTCCAGAAGTGGGTAAAGCCAGTTTAGAACCATCAGTAAGGAGTTCCATTGGAGGATCAGCTGATATTCCACAGGAGAGAACACAAGAAAACAAACCGGAAGATGGGAAACCAACAAGAGTTCTCAAGAAGATCAACTTCAACTCCTCCACTTCTCTCAAGACAGATAAGAACGTTGATGACTCTCCTGAGAAAGCCAGTAAGTCGTCAAGTAGAAATGTCAATGAAACTTCACCTTTGAAGTCCATGACGTCAGCCTATTCTGTCAGCAGTGGAGAGTATCCAACTGGAAACTCGAATGCCCAGGAAATGTACGCCCTGGGCCACGATAACACTGATGTTTTCGTGACGGCCTCGCAGTTTTCTTTGGAGAATATCGAAGAAGAGTCCAAACCTTTGGACAGACAGAGTACATTGAAAGGTGACAGCTCCATCCATTCCGAGTCTGTATCGACCTCGGGAACTATCCATAAGATCCCAACATTGACTCTGGACTCTTCCAAAGTCCGCCCATTGAACTCGAGAGCGTCGAGCTTCTCCAGCGAGAAGAGCCTGACTGTGGAAAAAGGCAAGCGCAGAAGTTTCCTCAAGAGAATTTCATTCGGAAAGTCGAATAGTAGTAGTAAGAAGGTCCCAGCTAAAGAGGAACCAGAGAGGAGAGTGTCGATCAAATCATCGACGCCAGTGGTGGACGATTTCCAATACATTCAACCAACTGCCGGAAGACAGATCCGTGATTTCAGCTTCGGAAGCGAGACCGAGATGTTACGAACAGCTCCTTTGAATCCATCCGAGCAAGACGATGCCGTTTCATCCGTAGTTTCCATTGACAACTCTCTTGGTGTGACTGAGCCAGTCAAACCTAAGAAGGGCTCCGCTAAAAGAACTCCTCCTCCCGATTTAGTGAAGAAAGAGGCTGAAGAAAGAAGAATTGCATCAGAACTGCTATCGCTGCCAGTAGCGATATCTTCACCTATCTCGACCTCTGCTAAACCACTGGAAACAGAGACAAAAGAAAACATTCCAAAATTGAATTTCACCGTTGAACAGTTGGGCATTATGAGATCAAACACAAACATGTTAAAAGAATTAGAATTGGTCTCTAGTGAGTTGGCAGACTCCATCTCCAGAGAATTCGAGTTGGAGTCTAGACTCAAACTGCAAAAAGGACAAAAGCAGTCAACTTCCACTTCCTCGTCACCGGAAAATAGTAACAGGGATAAAGTACAAGTCCGCAAACAATCTGAAGAGATTGCAAAACTAGTAACACAGTTAGCCGAGGAACGTAAAAAGAGATATATAGCAGAAGAACATGTCTTGAGATGGGAGCATGGAGTCAAGTCAGGTCCCTTGGAGTCCAGTTATAAACATTCCGATTTAGAAAGACAAAATGCCAAGCTCGTGGAGACCATCAAGGAATACGAATCGAAGTTGAAGATTTCTACAAACGAAAACGTTGAGTTATTGAGCAAGACTGAAGAATTGCAAAAAGAAAATGATCGTTTGAAAGCTGATGTGATTCCAAACTTGGAGAATCAAATCACCTTGTTGGAGAACAGTCAACAGATGAAGCAGTTGGAAGACAAATATCAGCAATTGAAATTCAAAAACGAAGAACTACGTTCGCAAATCGATGGAGTAAAGTCGATCGAGGACCAAAGACAGGCATTAAGACAAGCATTAAAAAGCATGAAAGAAAATTATGACATGGAATTGAGATTAGCAAATGAAAAGATTAAGCATCTTGAAGAACAAGTCCGTCCACTACAACAACAGCTGCAGCTCCCGAGACGAGTTCCAAGCAGAGGTCTAAATAGTAGTTCAGGCTCTTTGAAGTACGATTATAGTAATAACACCACCGCTGATGACTCCCCTATGTCTACACCAACACCTTCAAGAAAGATATTGCCTGTTGTTTTTGACGAATGATTGAATGAATGGAGATATGAATAGCTTGTATTTCGTGGTTCTCTATATTATGTATATTATATTATGATAACACTGGGTTTTTTCTTATAGTTATTCATGGGGATCCCTTGTTCTTAATTTTAGCTTGTGATTAGCTATTTCACTGGATATTTTTTTATGAGTAATGCATCAAAGGTTATATTTATTGTAGATGGTGTTACCATTGGAATGAACTGGCAACAAAATAAAAGAAAAAAACAACCAAGTAGTCATTAGTAGTAAGCACTATAAAGTTTGGCACTAGTAATGCTGAACATAACGATACTCGTTCATCCATCACCATATCTTTGTACTGCATCAAAGATTGGGGATAACTATCTTTGAACGGTAGTGCACAATATACCAAACTGTCTATCTAAATTTTCTCTCGTCTTCCCTAATTGTCGTGCGCTTTACACCCAAATGGCTGGAAAATTTTCCTCGAGTGAAAACTGAAAAGTGAAATGTACATAAGAGAGGGATGACTTGAACGTTGTATCGGTTCGTAGTAAAGAATTAAGATGTCGTTCAATAGTAACAAGAGAAGAAGAGACGACGATGATGATCAAGGCGCCGATGAGTTTAGATCTCATCAAAGACCTCAATTCCAGAAAAGACTGAGACAGGAACTCTCTCAGGAGTTACAATTGGCGATCAAATTATGTGAAGACATCACCAAACTTGGAGAGAAGTCGTTGAAAAGTTTCAGTAATGATATCAACTACATGTCCTTCCCGATCAGTGAAGAGATCTCTGAAAGTGCCGAGATCCGTAATGCTTTGCTCAAGACATTTTTTGCCGTTATAATTGAACAACCACATAAATTACCGTTGCTTGGAGCATTATTAGAGATTTGTAATTTGAGAAACTCCATGGTTGGTAAATATGTTTTCGAGTTCTTGCATCAGAAGGCACAAGAATTGATTGATACCACTAAAGACATCGACGAGTTCTCAAGTGGAAATCTCAACAAGTTGAAATTGATCTTGAGATTTTTCGCCGTTTGTCGTAAATTGATTGTTGACCATGGAGTTTTCAAGATTTTTGAGCAATTCTTAACCATTGCTGTCGAATTATCCAAGACACAATCGAGCACGGGTCACCACAGTGGAGTTCTGGACCTGATTTTCTACAATGTGGTGTTGTCGATTCCATATTTACAATTCTACGGTGAGTCAGAGGAATCTATCAACAAATTGTTAGACTTGGCCAAACAGTTTGAAATATTCCAAGGGGAGAGCACAGAGTTATATGAACATTTTGATAACTCTGTAGTAAAATTAGAACCACCATATGGGTCCAAATCATTGATCAAGTTGGTGTTGCCTCTGGTGGAGTCTCCAGGAAAAATACCCTTCTTCGATACCAACAAATTGATTGAGCCATTGTTGCAAGAATTGAACAATTATGAATCCACTCAGCACTCGTTACCTCAATTCTCCATGAGTGTGGAGACGTTCAACCTGTTAGACGACCTGGGGAAACCGGGCTCGTTGTCTGGGAACATTGACTCTCTTTGGAACTATCCAAGAATGGTACTTGAGGTGTATTCCAATCAAACACAAGGTTTCGAAACCAAACCATCTATAGAATCATATTTTGGGTTATTGTTGAACGATATCTGTCAAGATGTGATCCAAAATATGGAATTCAACAAGAACAGCGTGTCGCAGCAATTGATGATCCTCGACCAGTTTTTTGAGCCTTTGACATTTGCCAAATTGGGTTCTTCTATCGACAAGTTGACAATCTTGAACGATAAGAAAAACGGCACCATCTTAGAAGTGGATCCAGAAGACCCATTGAATTTTAGGATAAACAAATTAATAGAAGAAGTGGATCAGGAGTTTGAAGAGGGCCTGTTATCGACTTGGAAGGTGGAAGATGTCTTGACAGAGGCGATTTTGAATTTGATCTTCAATTTACCTGACGTCAGTAACCCAATCATCTATTTTTACACTGTGTTGGTGGAATGTTGTAGTAAAGAATCCAAACTGATGGCACCCGTTTTCGGTAGAGCCATCAGATTCTTCTTCACCAATATCCTGATCTTGGATTTCGAATTGAGATCTCGCTATCTCGACTGGTTGGCCGTTCAATTGAGTAATTTCAGATTCCAGTGGAAATGGCACGAATGGACAGAGTATATCACTAAATTAGGTAACTTGAAGTACCATCCGATCATGATCTTCATCAAGAATTTGATTCTGAAAGAGATCAGATTGAGCAGTATTACCAAGATCAAAGAAACCTTGCCGGAAGAGTTTTATCAATATCTCGACATTTCCTTGAATGATTCCAAATATATTGAAGATTACGATGTTTCCATTTTTGGTAAATTTTGGAACGAAGAAACTTCCCCAGAGAAGAAGCTTTCTTTGAAATTCATTCAAGATTCGAATGAAGAGAATAAAGATCAATGTAACGAGATTTTCAAATTGTTAGAAGTGAGCACCGAGGAATCAGTGGCTGATGATGTCATTGGTAAACTTGATGCCATGGACAAGGACTTGAATTTTGTCATTAACCTCGTATTCCAATCAGTGTGTGTCATTGGCTCCAGATCCATTTCCCATGTGAAGTTTTTCATCGAACAAAGACAAAGTTTGTTGATCAAAATATTGAACCATTACAAAGCAGACGTCAAAGATCCCGAATTAATCGATAAATATGTCACAGAGAGTGTATTGAGAGTCTGGAATCACGAACCACAAATCGGATATTTGATTTTGGAGATGTTATTGACGAGTAAAATCATTGGATGGGAGAAATATTTGGAAAACTTGTTTGAGTCCAATGCGGTAGTGTTGAATATCAGTGCTATTGAAAGTTTACTCAGAGTCATGTCCAACTTGGACCTTTACAATATTGACCCAGCCATATTCCATACTGCTTACAAGTTGATAGAGGCCAAGTTGAATGAGTTGGTTACATCTGCAAAAGACAAACAGTTTGAAATTACAAACGTTGAAGATGAACAGGACGATGACAAATGGTTATACTCCGAGTTGTTGAAATTGACCAAGTCCTTACTAAGAAAGTTCAGTGGCCATTATAAAGGTTACGATGATGTACAGATTGAAGACGGAAAGACCAAAGAGATTGTCAAGAGTTACTTAGCTCATTTAAAATAATTAGAAGTTTTGCAGTTGATCTTAGATGAAGAAGATTATTTTTCATATATTGTAACAATAACATTCAAATAAGCAGCAAGAAATATTTTGCCCGGCTAAATTACAATGTAGAAATAAATGCAGAGGAGGGAAAACTGATAAAGAGCTCATGTGCTGAACAGCATCATTCGGTGAATCAAATCAATGGAGAGCATCAAATTCCAATTAGTCAAGGGATATTAAGGAACAAAGCACAAACAACAAAAAAGTTGCCCCCCCTTCCTGATTAATGTGGATCTTAATTGCCCTTTTGCTTTTTCTTGTGATTCCGAGTTTTTTACAACAGGCTTACTGAGGCTCAGCAAGAATTCCAAATGATATATGATTTGTAGCTACGGCATACTTTTTTTTATCGCATTACCTTTACAAGTTATTCGCTAGGGTACTCCAGTATTTCATCAATCAAAGCATCCTAACGTGCAGTTTTCGTGTTTTCTAGCATATAAAACACGATAATTTTTTCTTTTTGCAAAATAATATGCATGAATTTTTTTCTTTCCCTGATCTCCCGAGATCAGCTTGTCTTTAATAGGTAATCACTTTTTATTACTAAGAACAGCCTTGTTTCTGGTGACAACGGGAGACTGACACGTTCGGTTTCAGGTTGACTTCAGTTGTTTGCATTTTTTTTCAACGTCAAATCCAGATTTCACCAAGATTTCATCAGAGAATTCTTGTCTCGAAGTATCCAGTGTAACACAAGCTCTGGACGGGCAACATAGTCGCTCACCAAGACTGATCCGAGTCTACAAAAAATATCTTTTTTCACTGTAAATGTCTCTTTTAAATTTCTGTAAAAATAGAAACAATTTTGTTTCCGAGTTGAAGATTTCACCCATGCTCGAGGATTTGGCTATATTTTTAACAGAGAAAGCATGTCCCATCGATATCAAGTAAAGTTTATTATTTATTGTCCAGTTGTATAGGGCGACAATCTGTCATTTTTCTTAATTATTTTCTTTTCTCTTGTGACTTTTCAAAGCACAAAACGTAAAGGCAACCTCAGTGAGCAAAGGTCATATTGCCTTGATGCTTGAAGCTGCAGACTTTCTCGTCATCGTTGTAGTTTGGACGCTACTTTTCTTGTTTTCCTTTCTTAGATCTACAGTGTTAGTGAACAAAGTAGAATGAAAGGGGGCAATGCAATGTCACAGGTTTTTTTGATTCCCGTCAGACGACCTTCATAATGCTTGCTTACCAACAGCAGAGGCAAGAAAAAAATTCCAGAAGATGCCTAGCCGAAGAGGTCTTCTTGTCCTTTTTCTGTATTTTTGAAGAGCAGGATCGCATGGCACTTCCAAAATTTTATCAGTCACCTTTTGCCTTTCCCCGTCTGAATCTTTGATCGATCTTCTTTTTGGACAAGTCTAGTCAAAGTGGGATAACTTAAAACGGAGTAGAGGATTACAAATGAGCTTAAATGGTCGGGTTTCAGTTTAGGATCCTCCTCCTAGAGACTGCCTCAAGATTTTTATTTTGCTGAGCCGAGAAGGGCAGATCAAAGAAAAAAAAAATTCAGGCAAGAAAAAAAAAAAGAATTTCATGCCTTTTTCATTACCATTGAAGATGAATAGTTACTTACAGGTTGAGCCTGCTTGGGAACGTAACATTACAGAAAGGAAAGAAGAATTGACAAATAGGAAACATGCCCCGACAATGCTGATCAATGTGCTTCTTTCCCTCTGCTGCTCCTATAGTTTGAATGGGCAACGGATTCTCAAAGCAGTTGATGTATAACTCGTTTAGATGCTAACAGATTATATATACGTAGAATATACCGTTTTAAAGGAGACTGTATGAGTTTTGCACGACTTTTGAGAAGACTCGAGGTAAATTTAAAAATAGAATTAAAAAATTGAGTAAAACAAAAATCTAATTACCCAAGGATTTTTTTTGTTGCCTGTTTAAAAATTATCTATATATATATATATATATATACATTGAAACACACCTCTTTAAATTAAAATACAGGGGTTTTTTTCAATCTTTTCTCTTTTGCTGCTTCATTTCACCTGGTACAGTGTGTTTATAAAGAAGTATTTATAATCACTCCAAGGGAGACATTGTTTGGATCAATCAAGGTGAATCCAAGTTGATATAAGTATTCTTCCTGTGCTTGGTTGTGTTTCTATTTAGCCCGTGGTTGCTTTACCATACAAACTTTCACACCCACACCCCTTACAATAATATATCAAAAAAACAAAAAAAAAAAAAAACAAAAACATCAATCAATCAAATCAGATTCCCGTTCACTCAACAAATCAACTATTGTACTCCGTTCACCTATAGTATGTATCACATCAATCCAAACACCATCTATGAATAGTGGGACCAATTATTCTGTACAGTCGAGTTTTTTCGGGTTATAACCTCAGGTCTTATCTTTTGATGGTGTCTGCTAGTATACATGTGTGTATCCTAGTATAATATAGTACGAGGACTACGCGGGTATTCGCATATACACCATTTTGTTTGATCTGTAACTGCTCCTTTTTTTTTTCTTTTTTTTTTCCTCTTATTATTTTTTAATTTGTGCCCCTGCCCTTTTGTTGATTTTATTTGTGTTTTTTACGCTCCTTTTTTTTTCTTTTTTTTTTTTTTTTTTTTGGAGTTTCGTTATTTTCCCACCAAAACTCGTTAAATTTTTTTTTTCTCCCTGGTTGATTTCCCAAGAATATATACTAACGTGATCGCAATTTCTTAGGTTATTTTATAGGATTGACTCTCAAAAACCATTCTTGATTTAGAGTTTAACTAGTATCATCAAATCATAAGAGATGTCGTATAACAACGATAACTATTATGATCCTAATGCCCCGGATCAGGGACATGGTAATGCTGGTGGTCACCCTCAACAAAATCAATACTACGCTGAAGGATATCATGCCTCAGATGAAGTATTAGATGCTCAACAAGGAGGCGCTGGCTACTACGACCCAAACCTGGATCCAAACTATTATAACCAACAGCTGTATGGCGATTACGACCCAGCCCAACTGCTGGTCCAAGGTCAACAACTGTACGGAGGAGGCTATGATCAGCAATACATTGATCCATCTCAACAAGGCTATTACGAACAACCAAGAGCCGGAGATGAAAACTTTTCCGACTTCAGTTACGGTCCAAACGGAGGTGTTGGAACCCCATACGACGGTTATGGAACACAATACACTCCTTCCCAGATGTCCTATGGATCTCCAAGATCTTCTGGTGCTTCCACTCCAATCTATGGAGCTGGTCCTTATGATCCAAGTGCCATGGCTGCCTTACCAAGGGATCCTTACCCAGCCTGGACTGCCGACAACCAAGCCCCAGTCACCATCGAACAGATCGAGGATGTTTTCATCGACTTAACCAACAAATTCGGTTTCCAAAGAGATTCCATGAGAAATATGTTTGACCATTTCATGATATTGTTGGACTCCAGATCTTCTCGTATGGCCCCTGCTCAAGCCTTGTTGTCCTTGCACGCTGATTATATTGGTGGTGACAACTCCAACTACAAGAAGTGGTACTTTGCTGCCCAGTTGGATTTGGATGACGAAGTTGGATTCGCCAACATGAAGTTGGGTAAATTGTCCGGAAAGGCCAGAAAGGCCAAGAGAAAATCCAAGAAGGCCAGAAAGGCCATGCTGGAAAACGGTGAAGATACTGAACGTACCATCACCGAGTTGGAAGGTGACAACTCATTGGAGGCTGCCGATTACAGATGGAAGGCCAGAATGAACCTTTTGACACCTTTGGAAAGAGTCAGACAAATTGCCTTGTACTTGTTGTTATGGGGTGAAGCCAACCAAGTCAGATTTGTTCCAGAATGTTTGTGTTTCATCTACAAGTGTGCTGATGACTATTTCAACTCCGAGGCTTGTCAGCAAAGACTGGAGCCTGTTCCAGAAGGAGACTACTTGAACAGAATCATCACTCCTTTGTACCGTTTCATCAGATCTCAAGTCTATGAGGTTTCCGACGGACGTTTCATCAAGCGTGAAAGAGACCACAACAAGGTTATCGGTTACGATGATGTTAACCAGTTGTTCTGGTACCCAGAAGGTATCTCCAAGATCATCTTTGAAGATGGTACCCGTTTGGTGGAGGTTCCTCTGCAAGAACGTTATTTGAGATTGGGTGAATGTGACTGGAACAATGTGTTCTTCAAGACCTACAAAGAAGTTAGATCTTGGTTGCATTTGATCACCAATTTCAACCGTATTTGGGTTATCCACGGTTCCATCTACTGGATGTACACCGCTTATAACTCTCAAGCCTTATTCACCCACAACTACGTCTACTTGGTTAACAACCAACCTACCGCCTCTGCCCATTGGGCCGCCTGTGCCTTGGGTGGTACTTTCGCTTCCTTCGTTCAAATTTTGGCCACCCTTTTCGAGTGGATGTTCGTTCCTAGAGCCTGGGCCGGTGCTCAGCACTTGACCAGAAGAATGATCTTCTTGGTCTTGATCTTTGCTATTAACTTGGCTCCTGTCGTCTTTGTCTTTGCCTGGGCCGGTATCACCATCAAGTCGAAGCTGGCGTTGGCTGTTGCCATCGTTTCCTTCTTCATCGCCTTGGCCACTGTCATCTTCTTTGCCATCATGCCTTTGGGTGGTTTGTTTACTTCCTATATGAAGAAATCCTCCAGAAGATATGTCTCATCTCAAACATTCACTGCCTCCTTCGCCAAATTATCCGGTTTGGACATGTGGATGTCTTATTTGTTATGGTTCTTGGTTTTCTTGGCCAAATTCGTTGAATCTTATTTCTTCTTGACTTTGTCTTTGAAGGATCCAATTAGAAACTTGGCCACCATGAACATGAGATGTCACGGTGAAAAATGGTATGAGGACGCTGTTTGTAAGCATCAACCCAAGATTGTCTTGGGTTTGATGTACCTGACTGATTTCATCTTGTTCTTCTTGGATACCTACATGTGGTACATTGTTTGTAACTGTGTTTTCTCCGTTGGAAGATCATTCTACTTGGGTATTTCCATCTTGACTCCATGGAGAAACATTTTCACCAGATTGCCAAAGAGAATTTACTCGAAGGTTTTGGCCACCACCGATATGGAAATCAAGTACAAACCAAAGGTTTTGATCTCCCAAGTTTGGAACGCCATTGTCATCTCCATGTACAGAGAACATTTGTTGGCTATAGACCATGTTCAAAAGTTGTTGTACCACCAAGTTCCTAGTGAAGTTGAAGGTAAACGTACTTTGAGAGCTCCAACTTTCTTTGTCTCCCAAGATGACAACAACTTCGAAACTGAATTTTTCCCAACCAACTCCGAAGCTGAACGTCGTATCTCTTTCTTTGCTCAATCCTTAGCCACTCCTATCCCAGAACCATTACCTGTGGACAACATGCCAACCTTCACCGTTTTCACTCCTCACTACTCCGAAAAGATTTTGTTATCTTTGCGTGAAATTATCAGAGAAGATGGTCAATACTCAAGAGTTACTGTCTTGGAATACTTGAAACAATTGCACCCAGTTGAATGGGACTGCTTCGTCAAAGATACCAAGATTTTAGCTGAAGAGACCGCTGCCTACGAAAACGAAGGTTTGGAAGATGAAAAGGATGACAACTTGAAATCACAAATCGATGACTTGCCTTTCTACTGTATTGGTTTCAAGAGTGCTGCTCCAGAGTACACCTTGAGAACCAGAATCTGGGCCTCTTTGAGATCGCAAACCTTGTACAGAACCGTTTCTGGTTTCATGAACTACGCAAGAGCCATCAAGTTGTTGTACCGTGTTGAAAATCCTGAAATTGTACAAATGTTCGGTGGTAACGCTGAAGGTTTAGAAAGAGAATTAGAAAGAATGGCTAGAAGAAAATTCAAATTCCTTGTTTCCATGCAAAGATTGTCCAAATTCTTGCCAGAAGAGTTGGAGAATGCCGAATTCTTGTTACGTGCTTACCCAGACTTGCAAATTGCCTACTTGGATGAAGAACCTCCATTACAAGAAGGTGAAGAACCAAGAGTTTACTCTGCTTTGATCGATGGTCACTGTGAAATCATGGAGAACGGTAGAAGAAAGCCTAAATTCAGAGTTCAACTTTCCGGTAACCCAATTTTGGGTGATGGTAAGTCTGATAATCAAAACATGGCTATCATCTATACCCGTGGTGAATACTTACAATTGATCGATGCCAACCAAGATAACTATTTGGAAGAATGTCTTAAGATCAGATCCGTCTTGGCTGAATTCGAAGAATTGAACGTTGAACATGTTAACCCATACGCTCCTGGTTTGAAACAAGAACAAGAACTGGCCCACCCTGTTGCCATTGTCGGTGCCAGAGAATATATTTTCTCTGAAAACACCGGTGTTCTTGGTGATGTCGCTGCTGGTAAGGAACAAACCTTTGGTACTTTGTTCTCCAGAACTTTGGCTCAAATTGGTGGTAAATTGCATTATGGTCATCCGGATTTCTTGAATCAAATCTATATGAACACTCGTGGTGGTGTTTCCAAGGCCCAAAAAGGTTTACATTTGAACGAAGATATTTACGCCGGTATGAATGCTATGTGTCGTGGTGGTAGAATTAAGCATTGTGAATATTACCAATGTGGTAAAGGTAGAGATTTAGGTTTCGGATCCACTTTGAACTTCACGACTAAGATTGGTGCTGGTATGGGTGAACAAATGTTATCCAGAGAGTACTACTACTTGGGTACTCAATTGCCATTAGACCGTTTCTTGTCCTTCTACTATGCCCACCCTGGTTTCCACGTTAACAACATCTTTATTAGTATTTCCGTCCAATTGTTCATGTTGACATTGGTTAACATGAACTCCTTGGCCCACGAATCTATCATTTGTTACTACAACAAGAACCAACCTATCACCGATTTGCACATTCCTTATGGTTGTTACAACTTGACTCCAGCCATTGACTGGATCCGTCGTTACACCTTGTCCATTTTCATTGTCTTCTTCATCTCTTTCATCCCATTGGTTGTCCAAGAATTGATCGAACGTGGTGTTTGGAAGCTGACCCAAAGATTCTTTAAGCATCTTTGTTCTTTGTCTCCAATGTTTGAAGTCTTTGTTGCTCAAATCTATTCCTCGTCTTTGATCGCCGATATGACAGTCGGTGGTGCCCGTTATATCTCCACCGGTAGAGGTTTTGCCACGGCAAGAATTCCATTCTCTTTGTTGTACTCCAGATTCGCCGAAAGTGCTATCTACATGGGTGCCAAGTGTATGTTGATGTTGTTGTTCGGTACTGTTGCCCATTGGCAACCAGCCTTGTTGTGGTTCTGGGCTTCTTTGTCTGCTTTGATGTTCTCGCCATTTATCTTCAACCCGCATCAATTCGCTTGGGAAGATTTCTTTGTCGACTACAGAGATTATATCAGATGGTTGTCCCGTGGTAACACCAAATGGCACAAGAACTCCTGGATTGGATATGTCAGATTGTCCAGATCCAGAATCACTGGTTTCAAGCGTAAGTTGATTGGTGACGACTCTGAGAAAGCTGCTGGTGATGCCGCCAGAGCTCATCGTTCCAACATCTTCATGGCCGACACTTTCCCATGTTTGGTATACACTGCCGGTTGTTACGTTGCCTACACTTTCATCAATGCTCAAACTGGTGTCAAGAAGTCCGAGGCTCAAATTGTCAACTCCAGTTTACGTCTTATCATCTGTGCATTGGCCCCAGTTGTCATCAACATTGGTGTTTTAGGTTTCCTTCTCGGGTTGTCCTGTTGTTCCGGACCCCTTTTCGGTGTCTGTTGTAAGAAGACTGGTGCTGTCATGGCTGGTATCTCCCATGGTGTTTCCGTCGTGCTTCACATTGTGTTCTTCGTTGTCTTCTGGGTTTTGGAAGGTTTCAGTTTCCCAAGAATGTTAATCGGTATGGTCACCTCCATCTATGTTGAACGTTCCCTTTTCAAGATTTTGACTTTGTTGTGTTTGACCAGAGAATTCAAGAGTGACCACGCTAACCAAGCCTTCTGGACTGGTAAATGGTACGGATCCGGTTTAGGATGGATGGCTTGGACTCAACCAGCTCGTGAATTCGTTGCTAAGATTATCGAAGCTTCTGAATTCGCTGGTGATTTCATGCTTGGTCATTTGCTTTTGTTTGCTCAATTCCCAATCATTTGTGTTCCATTGATTGACAGATGGCACTCGACCATGTTGTTCTGGTTGAAGCCTTCAAGACAGATCAGACCACCAATCTACTCCATCAAGCAAGCTAGATTGAGAAAGAGAATGGTTAGAAAGTACATCACTTTGTATTTCACTGTTATGCTCCTTTTCGTCATCATTATTGCTGGTCCAGCTGTTGCAGGTTCCATGAAGGGTATCAACACCGAGAAGATCTCTAAGCAAGTTAGTGACTCTGCTTCATTCGCCGAAGGTTTGTTCCAACCACGTGGTCAAGACAACAACGATACTGGTAAGAATGCTCCTAAATCGGTCTTGACTACCACTCCATCTTTGTCTACTTGGTCTACAAAGGCTTAATTGTATCTTTCTCGACTACTCATTCATATACAACTACAACTACATCACATTTTGTCTACTATTCGGAAACTTAAACATCTTCAAATCAAAAGACATACATTAAGAATTTTAGAAAAAGAGAAGCATAGAAAAGAAAACAAGAATTTGACAAATTGGAGGTTCGAGATTTTGAAGAAGATAATACTAATCAATCAATGCTATCATAACATATTTTGTCTATCTCAATAAGGTCATTTGGTAAGGTAAATAGATATGGAGTTATTCATTGTATGGTATTTTAGTACAATTGGTTGATTGTTTTCAAGTCTTGGGTTATCGTTCTGGTTTGCTTTGGATTTTTTTTCATTTATACATTGGATCAGTCCTCTCTATTTTTCTTTTCAATCCTACTTTTTATTACTACTGTCCTTTTGTTTTACTATATATATTATATTTTTCTTCTTGAAATATTTTTGAAATAAAAAAATTATTAAAAAAAATTCGTAGCCTGAGTGAATTTGACCTACCACAAAGACAAAAGAGGAAATAAAGATGCAGTTGAAAAAAAAATGACATACAAAAAGAGGGTGATTCAATTCAATACTGA
This sequence comes from Nakazawaea ambrosiae, assembly GCA_024271865.1. NCBI lineage: Eukaryota > Fungi > Ascomycota > Pichiomycetes > Alaninales > Pachysolenaceae > Nakazawaea > Nakazawaea ambrosiae. Next base: position 35,794 of record JANBXG010000028.1, read on the forward strand.
TTAGTTTGATTTGCGTCAATAATACACAATAGATTGCAATTGATCATTAGAGGTAACATGTTTCTTCTCAGCGCCATATACTTGAGTTTTGCATTATTGGCAGTTACAGCCGAGAATGCTCCCTCTTCCTTTGGTCGGAATAAATCAACGTTAGATGGAAATCAACAACATGCATCTCAAATGAACCAATTAGCTTCAAACTCTAATGGGAAACATTCTTCTGCTTTCAAAAGTATTCCAACAATCGAGGTCTTTGGCAACAAATTTTTTTATTCTAACAATGGGTCCCAATTCTTTTTGAGAGGAATAGCTTACCAACCGGATTACAACATCTACAAATTACCTCTGGATTGGGATCATGATTCCAAATCGTATATCGATCCCTTGGCAATCCCTGAATTGTGTCAGAGAGACATCGGAAACTTGCATGCTTTGAATGTTAACACCGTAAGGGTGTATGCCCTTGATCCAAAAGCTGATCATGATTTCTGCATGAGTCTATTGGCAGAAAATCACATATATGTCGTCGCTGATCTTTCGGAACCCAAGACCTCGATCTATAGAGAAATGCCTTCTTGGGATCTTGACTTGTATGAAAGGTATACTGAAGTTGTTAATGCCATGCTGAAGTATAATAATGTCTTGGGCTTTTTGGCAGGTAATGAGGTGATCACCAACACAAATAATACAATGGCTGCACCTTTTGTCAAGGCTTCAATTAGGGATACAAAGAGATTCATGAAAGAGAAAAAGTTGAGGAGAATCCCAATCGGATATTCAGCCAATGATGATGCATCAACTAGGGATCTGTTGAAAACCTATATGATTTGTGGAGAAGATGAATTCAGCAAGCTGGATTTTCTCGGTGTTAACAATTATGAATGGTGTGGTCATTCGACATTCAAAACCTCGGGATATTCAGAGAGATTGGAGGATTTCAAAAATTACCCAGTACCAGTCTTCTTCAGCGAATTTGGTTGTAACACTGTTAGACCAAGACCATTCACGGAAGTTGATTCTTTATTTAGTCCCTTGATGACAGATACCTTCTCTGGGGGTATAATGTACATGTTTTTTGAAGAACCAAACAATTACGGAATTGTCAAAGTATCTGACCTCAATAATATCAGCTCCCCTGTTGAGATTATGGAGGAATTCAAATTTTTACAATATCAGTATGGCAAAGTGAATACTCAAGGTATTAACAAGAAAAGTTATACTCCGAAGAAACCTAAAACTGAATGTCCAACAGTTTCTGATACGTGGAAAGCTTCAATTGTTTTGCCAAATAAGCCAGACCTGTTTAGGTGTGATTGTGTCATGAGTGCTTTAACTTGTACAAAGTCACCAACTTTACAACTAACTGTGGAAGAAGTAAGAGATATATACTCGGAGGTGTGCCAATCTGATACCATCACTTGTTCTAAATTGAAAGGAGACGGACTACAAGGTGTATATGGAATTTATTCCAATTGTAGGAAAGGCCAAAGGTTGTCAATTCTGTTGAATGAATATTATTTCAAGAATGGTCAAAATGCTTCAGCTTGCGCATTTGGTGGTAAGGCTACCAGGATAGGAACCAAAAACAACATTGATGATTTGTCTCATATCAATGATCCTTTCAACTCAGATAAATCGTTCACTTGTTTCAAAGCCATAGGTGGAGAGAAGCATATCAAACCATTATATGGTATTTTTGGAAACGAATCTCAAACCGAAAATGAGGACCCTACTGCTAGTTATAAAGGCTATGATAAAAAGCCTAACACTAAAAGTTCAAATGCTTCTTCATACTCAAAAATTGGTGTTGCGAATATTGTCATGATATTTTTTGATCTCATTTTCCTATATACTGAATTATAAAATATATATATTATAAGCCAAAAATGAAAAAAAAACTAGTAAAATTTACGTGCATGAACTGTGTGTATGATAAGTATGTACAAGGTGTTGAATCAGTCTTTCTTTGGTCCCCATTTAACACCCAAGAACCCAGTATCTTTGTTTTTGATCTTGAATCTATTTTCAGGTACCTTTGGCTTGATGATGTAGTGCCTGTTTTCACCAGGAACGTCCAAGATGACGTAGGCGAACTCTTGTTTCCAGAAACTTTCATCCACAGCTTCCAATTGAACAGTCGCAGTTTTGGTTTTACTTTGAACGTTGAATCTCATCAAAACATGTTCTTTACCATCTAATCCTGGTCTTCTAACAGACGAAATAGGTCTATTTCTAGTCCATTTGTCACCGGAGTTTTCTCCAAATGCCTTCAAGCGTTCACCGTTCTCGAAAGACAACAACTTTTGAGCTGTCTCATCTTGCTCAATCAACTTCACAGCTCTGTTGAATGTCTGGGTATCACCTGATGGGAATGCTATCTCTGCCAATAATAAGTATATAACAATTATGGCTAATCCAGAAGCTCCAATAACAGCAGCTGTGGAGATCATAAAAGTGGAAGCTCTCTTCAATTTGCTGAATATGGATTCTTTAGGTTTCTTATTATTGGCCTTAGCCTTTGCATTGGAAGACGAAGTGGAAGATGAGTTCAGTCTCTTTTGATTCAAATTTCTTAAATTACTGATGGTTTGTTTAGTCAAATTCTTGTTTATCAAGACCTCATGGAGTCCATATCTCTTTGATGGGCCTATGTTGTAACCTCTTTTGAATTCAATTGAACTAGTTCTTACTATACTAGAGGCATGTTGAGCACTTCCTTTGAACTGAGCAGAACTGAAGAGATTGCTTGATTGGAAAGTGCCTTTGAAAGGACTCGAGACTCTCTTCAAAATTCCACCTTGGGCTATTCTCGACATACTGTAAATATGACTTCGATTGTATGTCAATATCGTGAGGGTATAAAGAATAGAAACTGAACCTTGGTATTCTTATTCCACAATATCTTGGTTTATTGCACCTTGAAATGAATATCACAGGCTTCCAACTTTTTTTTTCTTCAATTTTTTTCCTTAGTCATGTCGGAAGTTTGGTACCTTTTCTCACTAAGATTTTTATCTGGAGGATCTTCGACTGAGCAAGAGCACAACAAGATGAATCTTGTGATCCACTGAGGGTGATGGTCGAACCATAAATCAGATCCTAACCACCATGAGGTTTATTTATGTCAATTGTATTCGCAATTGAGCTGAGATGTAGGTTTACCCACGGATTCATGATTTTTGATAGTAGAGGTCGTAAGATTTGATCTTGTAGAGTGATTGACCTGCTGATTGAAATTAAAGGACTCCTTGACATTTCCATTCAGACCCTCCGTGTCAGCTCGTACCAGGGTTATTCAATGGTCAACAATACCAACTTTAAGCAACAATAACCGATCTCTGAGGTTTGAACTGATGATCGAAAATCAAAAATATCACTCTTCTAACCAATTACTATGTCTAACACCAAATCCTCTTCCAGGAGTAAAATTATCACCCTGAAACATCCTCACAATAAAGCTGGATGGATTCTCTTGCTTCAATCACAAGTAAAGATGGAGTTTTATTTTTAAGTGACTATTCTGAATGTGACCAACTATTTTTTGAAGGTAGCCAAGGTGTTGCGTCTCATGGCGCAGCGGAAAAGTCAACCAGAATTGGGTTTCTTTTTAAGCCCTTGTAGCGTAATGGTTAGCGCGTTGCTTTCCGGAGGCAAAGATTGTGGGTTCGAGTCCCACCTCGGGCTATTCTTTTTTTAATATAAAGTATACAGAAGACAAAAACTTCAAATAAGTTAAGCAAGCATTGGACAGTACAATGATGAATTTTTTTTTTTACCTGTATACATGAGCTCATCAACACAATAAGACTCTCTTCTTAAGAGAGGTACTGATGAGAGTGTGTATTTTTTTAGCTTTCACAACTTGGCTATCAATTTTCATGCTAATGTAGGTAATACCCAAAAATCAATTTCTTTTTCCCCAATGATCTGGTGTTATGATGTTGAAGCAATTGGTGATTATTTTAGGAAAACACAGTCACGCTCTGTTATTGTTTCTGGGGCTGTCTAGGGTTTATATCAAAGCATATTCTCTAAGAAAAAATCAACCTGCTTCTCATAACTTAAAGAAAAAAGTGTTTTTATGGTAGTGCGCTTGATCAATTACACTCAATTAAGGTATTCAGTTTTTTTTCTCAAATTTTCAATTTTCAACTTTTGAGAAGAAAAAAAAAAAAGAAAAAGAGGAAAAAAATTTATTAGAAAAAAAAATTTGTTATATACCTATTTGACCTTTTGATATAATCAACTAATATCATCAATAAGCAAAAATGGCCAAAGTTAGTCAAGGTAAATATCATTTTAATACCATCAGTCTAATGAGAAGATGATAGAGAATCATAATATGTGTATTTGAGATTGATCAGTTGAATTGTAGACCGTTTCCGATATCATCATCGACTATGAAAAATCCAACAGTGAAACTTCAATAGTGACAAATTTTTCTCCTGGTTTTTGAAACGTTTCCTGTGAATGAAGATCAGTCGAAAAGTTGAAACCTATGATGTTTGGTTCCAGATTGAAAACAAAAGATTTGGTATCAATAGTCCAGGTATTATTGTTCATTTGTATTTTATGTTCACCTTGTAGTCACACACAGAGAGAGAGATCAGAAGAGGATGAAGATATTTTTCATCATTGGATAAATACACAATTATGATTCCCACTAATTCATTCTCATTGATTAGTCCATTCAAACAAGTTTTAGTCCATACTAACATTTTTCTTATTATAGACGTTTCCTCTTCCAGAAGCAAAGCTAGAAAAGCTTATTTCAATGCTCCATCATCTGTCAGACGTTCCATCATGTCTGCTCCATTATCCAAGGAGTTGAAGGAACAATACAAGATCAGATCTTTGCCAATCAGAAAGGATGACGAAGTCTTGGTCACCAGAGGTTCCAAGAAGGGTTCCGAAGGTAAGATCTCTTCTGTCTACAGATTGAAATACGCCGTTCAAGTTGAAAAATTGAGCAAAGAAAAATCCAACGGTGCTTCAGTCCCAATCAACGTCTCCCCATCAAAGGTTGTCATCACCAAATTGCACTTGGACAAGGACAGAAAGGCTTTGATCGAAAGAAAGGGTGGTGTTGTTGCTTAAGTTTGTTTTCTAGAATCAAAAATTATACGTACCAATATTTTTTATTTTTCATTCTAAAACATCTTTAATAAAGGAAATACTTCTGTAAACTATAAAGCTTTAAAGTGGTTCAAAAACTAAAGTAAACTGTAGTCATCTGTGTTCAAATGGTACCCTTCACATCGGTCTTGGTGTCGACAATCTACAGGTCGTGCAAATTCTCCGATGAAAAAAAAATTGGCCAAACATTTTCTCTCTAGGCTTTTTTTTGTCCCTATGATTTGGCAATGTAGAAGTCGTGTGAACAACTCCCAAATCCCCACAAATTCTTTCTCTGTTTATCTGTTCCTTTGCAGCGTCATTTTTTCCTGTTGATTGACTACTTGAACAACGATTCCATCTCTTGTGAAGGCTAGAGTTTGGATTACCAAAGAAATTCAGGAGATGACAGAAGGAATTGGTTCCAACGTTGTCACAGATTCCACAGAGAAGCAAACTCGCACCTTGTTGGAGGAAGATGTTTCCATCCAACCCGCCCAACTCCCGGGAAATTATATGGCGAGAAAACAAACAAGATGGTTATCGTCAGCGGAAACGCCTGCACATTCTAGATCACCTACACCTCATGGATGTGACAGCAAAAGCAACGACGCCAGTCCGCGTCAAGAGAAGCCCGTGCGCCGTCAGAAGGAGGATATAGATGGGATCCATGATGAAATAAGCGCCAATTTCATCTCTCCGCTGCAATTGTATTCCACTCTGAGTGGGCGCATGTTCCATGCTGGGAAATTGTGTATTGCATTATGTGGTATGCCCGCCAGGGGTAAGACCCATTTATCGGTGTCCTTGTGTAGGTATCTCAGATGGTTGGGTGTCAAGGCCAAGATTTTCCATCTCGGTGACTACAGAAGGGCCCATGAGGGAGAAGTCACAGCAGAGTTCTGGAACCCTGCAAGAGATACCGAACAGAGACAGAAGATTGTCGATGAGTGTGTCAAAGATATGACGGATTTCTTCGACCACGACAAAGGCCAGGTGGTGATTTATGATGCGATCAATGCATTGTCCAAGCACAGATATCAGTTGAGAGACAGTTTCAAGGATTCTGATGTCAAAGTGTTGTTCATCGAGTCCATCATCTCAGACCCAGACTTGATTTTTAAAAATGTCCAGGACGCTTCGAACTCCCCTGATTACGTTGGTTGGGACCCAAAGAAACTGACGGATGACTATATCTCCAGAATCGATACGGTGGAACCGGTTTATGAGGAGATGAACGAGCCTGACTTAAGTTACATCAAGTTCATCAACTTTGGAGAGAACTTGGTTCTTCGTCACAACCGGTACGGATTTTTGATAAACAAGATTGTGTTCTTTTTGATGAACTCAAGAATCAAGTCGGGCTCGGTGTATTTTGCGAGATGTTCCAACAATAAGCTCAAATTCAAGAGTGATCCACCTTTGGACGAGAAAGGACGCGACTATTTCGAGAAATTGAACAAGACCTTGTTGGAACATATCTCTAGGACAAAAGGTGAGAAGTTCTACGCCAAGAAGCCTACCAAGATTCATGATAAATTTGAGAAGCAACCACCAAATGGATTTGATGGTCAACACGACAACTCGTTCGTGGTTTGGACATCCACCAGATTGAGGACGGTGCAAGCTTCCCAGTCGTTTGTAGACTTGGGCATCACTGTGAGACAAAGATCACAATTGACGCAAAAGAATCCTGGTGACATTGAAGGGATGACAAAAGAGGAGATCAAGTCCAAGTATCCAGAGGACTACAAACAGCATCTGCGAGACCCATACCATCACAGATTTAGTAGAGCTGAGTCGTACCATGATTTGGCCGTCAAGATCGAACCTTTGATTTTGGAAATGGAAAGAATGAGTGGGGATATCTTGATCATTGCTGATGAAACTGTCATCAAAGTGTTTTACGGTTACTTGATGGCCAGTTCTTGTAACGATATTCCAACTTTGAGTTTCCCTCAAAACGAAATCGTCGAGATCAAATATAATGCATATGCTAATGTTGCAAACAGGATCAAAATCCCGGGTGTTGATTCGTAATGCGATGATACAGGAAACTAATTTATTATAACTAACAAAAATGGAAATGAAAATTTGAAAAGGAGAGATTTTAGTGATGCGGATTGTGGTTTTCATGATTATTTATATATTTGTACATGTATCTATATATATGACTATAATGCTATCATTCATCTTTAACTTTTTGATCCGATTTCACCTCAGCATATCTATCTTGCTTTCTCTTCAACCATGAGTTATACTCATCTTCAAAACTCAAGGGGCATTCGAAATAGGTATCTTTCAACCAGAATTTTTTGCAGATTGGCCAGTTGATGATCCAAGAGATGAACCCGATATCTCTTGCAACTGATATTATGGTGAAATAGGTAGATCCCAAGAAAAATCCAATCAATATTCCAAAAAAGACTTGTTCTCTTGTATGGTACATCAAATATACCCTGGAAAAGGTGACACCAAAGGCCGCAACAAAGCAGGAAATGATACCCATTACTTTGTCTCGAAGACACCAACGGTGGGACTGATAAGCTATTTTCAAAGAGAAGTAAGCCAGAAAAAACCCCATGAACTGGGCATGAGCGCTAGGCATTCCGTACTCCAAACCTCTACCTAAAGTGGTACTGAAAGAGGATTCCGCCAGCATTGAAGTCACTGTCATCATATCTGGTCTTGGACGCTCCTGCTTGATTAGGCCTTTCAAAATGCTGTTCAGGATATCATTGACCACTTGTCCTCCAGCGATTATAACTGGCTCGATCTCTCTGGTAAGTAGAAGCCATGAGAAATAGAAAATCAAGATTCCTATTGGGAGCAACGAAAAGAACGAAGCTAAGATGGAAATTGGATCCGAAGGATCATATAAGATGTACGTATGATCGAAAGGTACTGGGTTATAAGTTAACGATGACATTGTATTGGATGATTCACGGTACTGCCGTTCCAACGCTACTCTAAGGGCCCAAATTTTTCAAATCAAACAAACGTTTTTTTTTTTTTTTGCTCGCTTTTACTTTTTTGCAATGAGGTGAGAAAAAGTCGATCTGATGGTTTTTTTGTGTTTTTTGTTATCAGATCTGGGGGAGACGAGGTTCGAGAAATGCAATTGGAGAGTGTGATATTTGATATCAATGTGGTATGGATTTGGCAAATTTGATTGAGATATGTGTAAGACTAAAATTGGATCTGTTTGGGTTCCTTCAAGAAGATACTAAATCACTTTTAGATTTGCGTACACTAAATACCCGCTCGACTTTGTAGTACACTAGTGATGTTCGATTTTCTGAATTATAAAAAATATATATTTTATATGAAGTTAAAAGAGGATGTTTTAGGTTTGGCTTTCAACAGAAGAAATTTTTTTGATCAGAAACAACAATTGACAAGTATCCAATGAGAGTTCGATACACACTATCACATGTAAATTACTATCTGATTAGATGAGTAGATCTGGTAATCATCAAAACACATAAAAAAATGGTTCATTACTAGTCTATTTGGATAAAAGAGATGAAAAGATTCCTGCATAAAAGACATGAAAAAGGCGTGAATAGAGTTGAAAGTGCTTCTGTTTCCAAACATCACGTTCGAGACAAGCAGCAAATCGGTCATAAGATATAAAAAAGAGGTATGCAAAAATATATTGTAAAAGAGTTGAGAAAAGACAAAAAAAGACATAAAAAAATGATCGAGATCGTTAAAAGAGGGAAAAGAGATTTATAAAAATGAGATGGCTAAAAAATATATACAGAATGGGGACTAAAAGAGAGAGAGAGAGAGAGAGAGAGAGAGATAAAATCAGAATAAGGAAAATGAGAGGTGACAAAAGAGATTAAAAAAATTTATATGAAAGAAATAGCCATTAGGATAAGTTAGTTGAAAGAGGAAAGTGAAAAAGTTTTTTTATCTCATGCAGATAATCTTATACAGACAATTGAGCCTTTTGTTGTTCTCTGGCCCATCTTGCAGTATCTTTGGTTTGTTGACTGAATGAAGGATTGGATCTGGTCTTCTTGATGAAGCTGGTGACCCAGTCTTGGGCGAATCCAGCTTTGAATTCACCCTTAGGATACATGGCTGCAAGATCACCAATCAAACCAACAGCAGATCTGACCACAGAGTCTTCAGAGTTGATAGCAATATCTGCGTGAACCATGGATAAGAACGTGAAGATCTGCTCTACATAAGGCTCTACAATCTTTGGTTGCTCATGTAAACCAGCTACAACACCGACATAGGTATCTAATACAGCCTCCTTGATCGACATCATGTACTCCAAAGTTTCCACGGATGCATCGGCTGGTTCCAGTAATTGAGCTTCTCTACAGATATCCATCACTGCACTCAAGTATGGCTCGAAATTCAGCCCGATAGATGAGGCAATATCACCGAAACATGACAAGATTGAAGGTCTTAAGTCTCTTCTGATATCAGGTTGACTGATTACCGCACCCAAGATTTGCATCAAGTCTTGCAAATAAGGGATCAAACTTTCACCCAAAGAGTGAGAGATATCGGCAACAAGACCTACTGAGGTGTTACAAGTTGGTGATTCAGTGTTTTGGAGAGCTGCTGTCAAATATGGTAAGAATCCGGTCATATAGACGAGGAAATTCTTACCCAAGGCATCAGCAATGGCTCCAATTGCTATAAAGATATCTTCTTCAATCAAAGAGTTTGGTTCTTGAGCTTGTAAAAGTCTCAAGAACATATCCATCAAGTTGTCTGAGACTGCCAGGACATCTGGTCCTGCTCTTCTGATGATATTGGTCAACAAGGACAAAATACTGGTTTGTAATTCCATCAAATTGTTCTTGTCCTCATGTGTAGAGACTTGGCTTTGCAACGATATGGAAGTGCCCAATCTTTCTAATACTTCGGTAGCGATTGTGTTAACGAATGGCATGACATCAGCAGAACTGAACAATACCATCGTTGACAATGCTTCATAAGCTGAAGTTCTAGCGGAAAACTCGTTGTCCAGTCTACCACTGAGTTGGATCAAAACTGGGGTGATCACCTCGTAGTATTGGGACATTGGTGTTGTTTGTTCCTGTACACCGTTCAGACTCAATTGCTCGATCAAGTTCATAAGAGTCCAACAACAGTTGGTGGACACCTTTGGATGATCCTGCAAACCAACCAAGATCGCTTGGATCACAGAAGGCAAATGGGTGTTGATGTCGATGGCATCAATGACCAAGTCTGCGATTCTACCAAGACACCAGGCAACAGTCTCCTTGACTTGTAATACTGGGTCTGAGATCAAGTTCAAGATCGACGACAATGCCTGGGCAATCAAGATCTTCAATTGCTGTCTATCTGGACCATCCAAGATGGAACCGAATGCCATGACGGCAGCTTCACGGTCTCTCCAGTTCTCCGAGGCCAATCTTTGTTCTACAAATTGTAAAGTTGGTTGGACCACATAATTTTGGGTGTTTTGAGCAAACAACGTCAAACAGGCTCCAGCAGCCATGGCAACAGTCCAAGAATCGTCTTCTGGGTCTTCATTTTGGCGTGCCAATAATGTCAAAAGCGTTGGCAATACGTCCTGGATGGCCACCAATGCGAAATTGTACGATATTTGATCGGTTTCACCGTATTCTTCTCTTTGCAAGGCAATCTCCAATTCTTCTTCACATACTGTAGACCAGAATTCAACAGCCATACATGCCACTTTCTCGTCTTCGCTTTGCATTCCACTTACAGTTAAACTGTACAAGGCCTTCTCCATATAGACACTCATGAAGCTGTAGTATAAACTCATGATCTTGGCCAAAGCACCAAATGCACTGGCTTGTAATTCGGCATCGTCGGCCTGTGTGGCCTCACAAACAACTTGCATGATATAGTTTCTCTCACCTTCCCTGGCGAAGTTGAACCTAATGAACTCTAAGGAGTTGACCAAGGCATTCAAGGCCGTCAACCTCACTTTCACAGAAGGCTCACTTGCCAAGGCACCTTGCACAATGGCTATCAATATACCGTCGGCCTGGCTCACAACTCCCGGATTGGTAGGATCAGCTGTTTCACAGATATATCCAATGGTCAACAACGAGGCTCTCTTGACGTTGACCGGTTGTTCGGTTTTGGTGTTCTCGACTATTATTGGGATCAACTCTGGCCAGTCGGTATTAGGAAGTTCGATATCTGCAATAGCAGCGACCAATTGCGCTGCCGAGTTGGCTACACGCTCATCTGTGCTGGTCAATATCTTCAAAGAAGTATCTTTGATGGCTCTTCTAGTTTGTTCTTCAAGAGAATACCATCGAGAAGCTTGCTCTTGCTTTTTTTTCGAGTCTTTCGAAGTCAATTGATTCTTCAATTGAAGACCTGCCAACATTCTGACTTCGGTACGGATACTCTCGTCACTCAATACGTCGTTCAAATGATCCAAGTAAGAACCGAAATGATTAGAAGCGGCATCTTCTAATTTACGTTCGGCTTCAGATCTCTTCAGTGGATCTGGATGAAGCAATGCTGCCTCCAAGATCTCTGCAAAAGTACTCATGTTGTTGTATGCTGTTCCGGGTGGTTCAAACATCAAAATTTATCTAAAGTACACGCCAGGAGTTTTGCTTTTTTATGCGTATTCTTTTTTTTTTACTACCTGTGAAATTGGCGATGTGATGGAAATATGTGGAAATAGAATAGTGTATATGTTTAGATTGAAACGTGAGGATGACGATGCTCGGGTTGCCACTTCTATCTCGGATTGCTATTACCAAATAAATGGGATGTTTTCAAAAAGAAGCCAACTTAGCAACGTAGTTTCAAAATAATAACAATAAATGCTTTTCTGTATATCTGTAACAACTTGTCTTGAAGTACGATCGATGTATCTGTTATCTATCCTTCTAATTAATACAGATTTCAATAACAGCTATGACAATGGAACTGGAATTGGATTGAATGAATGTCTGTATATGATGGAGTTGCTGGGATAACAATATTGCCAAATAGAATGTTAATAAAAAAAGGATTAATTAAATAAAAAAATAATAAAACTGGATCAAATGTGTTAGAGTTTTTTTGGTTTTTTTTTTTGGCAAAGTTTTTTCTTCTCTATGTTTTGGGTTTGAGTTTGGGTTTGGCTTCATTATGATTTTTTTTCTGCACCAAAGACGCTTGTATGGTAATTTTTTTAAGACGTTCGCTTCCAGAGCACTGCCATTCAAATAGCAGACTGAAATCAGCGGGCAAAGAGAAACGGAAAGAAAAACCTGAAGGTAATGAGCAAATGAGGAATAAAGTATCTGTCATCTCGTGTCATTAAAGGATGTCTGAAGATGTCTTGCGAGGAAAAAACGAGGTGAAGGGGAGACAGATAAGAGAAAGGCTAGCAAGAATATACTGTTAGGGGCCAAGATCTAAAGTGAAACATACGAAACAAACTTGCTGTATCATTTTGACCGATTTTTTTGACGCGATGGTGATCAATCACTCAATGAGTGAATTTTTTGCCTTGCCAATTACTTACACAGTATTACGATTAATAATTGACTATATTGACCAAACAGTTATCTCATTAGAATTTAGACCATTCTGTATTTCCTTCTTTCAATGGGTCATTATTTTAAACTGTGTATTTCGATTCGTATGCGACCTAAAGTTCAATTCCCCCGATTAACTGCATCTCCTCAGAGGTTTCTTGAATTATAGTATTCAGTATTAATTAACATCTAAATTCTTGTCCCACCACGGATTAATCCAGATGTGGCACCTCTATTGTTCCTTTCCTCGAGAACCGTCATCTTCTTTGATCTCATTTCAGTTTTTTATTTCCCCATAATTCTTCTCGGGGATAAAATTTTTTCCCTGATTCTGTGTAACCCATTTAACTAGCGAACATAAAGATGAGCACTTGGTGTGAATTAGTGAGCAGAATGCCAAGAAGCTCTACTACAATCCACCTCATCTAACCCAATGGCCTATTTTCCTTCGCGGCTCAGATTACACCACTTCGAAGGACACCACTTTTCTTTGGAACTTCTCGGTCATCATTTTATCCACACCAATTGTTCGGTTAAAAGTTCTTGTCATGCTCCACAAAAGAGTGAAAAATTAAAAAAAAAAAAAATTTAAAGAGGAATTAAAGAGGTCAAGATCCCATGTGATAGTTCAAGATCGGAACAAGATTGAAATTCAAAATAAAATAGTGCTTTAGATATAAAGGACAAAAAAATCCGAGACAAGAACCAGAGAACCAGAGACTCAGTAATTGAACCAATCGCAAGAATTATCCAATTTCAAAATGTCAGACCAACCAGATTCCTTGTTAATTGATAACGTGAAATCATTTGCTGCAGGAGGTGTCGGAGGTCTTGCCGCAGTCATTACAGGCCATCCTTTTGACCTTGTCAAGGTTAGATTACAAACAAATCAATACAAGAGCTCAATTGACTGTATAAAGAAGACATTGGCCACAGATGGGTTATTGGGCTTTTATAGAGGTGTCTTACCCCCAATTATCGGTGTCACTCCTATCTTCCTGGTGAGTTTTTGGGGTTATGATGTTGGTAAGAAATTGATCGGTGGATTCACTCATACACCCGCAGAGAAGTTCTCCATTGCTCAAATTAGTGCTGCAGGATTCATCAGTGCCATCCCAACTACCGCTTTGACTGCTCCTTTTGAAAGGGTCAAAGTGGTCATGCAAGTCGAAGACAGTAAGCATAGAAGCTCAATGTTCCAAGTGATCAAGAAAATTTACAGAGAGGGAGGCTTAAGATCAGTTTTCAAAGGTTCTGCTGCAACATTGGCAAGAGATGGTCCTGGAAGTGCATTGTACTTTGCTACCTATGAATATTTGAAAAAGAAATTATCGAAAGACTCTGAATCGTTATCTTTGGGTGCTATAACAATTGCAGGTGGGTTTGCAGGTGTCGCCATGTGGGTAGGTATATTCCCTGTAGATACCATCAAGTCCGTTCAACAGTCCTCTACCGGATCTTTGTCGATTTCGCAAGTGGTCAAGCAGATTCTTCTGAAGCAAGGTATCAAAGGGTTCTTCCCAGGTATTGGACCAGCCTTGGCCAGAAGTTTCCCAGCCAATGCTGCCACCTTCTTGGGAGTGGAATTGGCAAAGGAGTTCTTAGACACTGTAATTTAGATTAAATACTGTATTTATTGTGATTGTCCATTGATTCCTGAAAAACGAAGATTATTTATTTTTTTGATGAACTTGACTCCTAAACCAATTAACTGCTTTTGAATATGTAACTTTATATATACAAGTGGTGATACAGATGAATGAGTATCGGGGCTTCACCAGCCACGACCATTCAAATCATCTTCTCTACGTTTTTTCAACTACAACATTGCAATGTTAGTAACATGTTGAGACACAATTCGTGCAAAACCAAACTTACCCATTCTTTTTTACACTCTCTGTAGGCCTGGAAATATTCGCTACAGACACTTTTGAAATTCACATCGTTGTTTTCCATACATCTTATGGCCATACGAGAGCTCTCTGCACATGGGTCATAATATCTTGATGCTTCTTTAGCGATGAAAGTTTTCTTGTGATGTTCTTCCGCTGGGGAATCGGGATAATACTTGAATTCTTCGATCTTGGCTCCTTGCTTGGCAAAGTCCACTTTTGTCTTGTCATAGATCACCGATTTTTCAGTTTCTGCAGTGGTGTTCTTCTCCGCCATTGTGCCATGTATGGTGGTGTCACTAATATCGCCTTGTTCAACGTGTGGATTGATCAACTTCAGCTGAATCAGACTCAGACCTCTGGTATTGCTAGGTAACCCAAAAAATAATTCAAAACCAGAAAAAAAGATCAAATTTGAAAAATGACAAAGTCGTGAAAAAAATTTGAGATGAGATTGAAATTTTTTTTTATTTTCAGTTTCAAAGATACTTCAAGATAAGGAGAAGGAGACAGGAAGTAGAGGATTGGAAGTAAGACCTTTATCATGTCAGAGGTACCAGGAGAGGCTGTTAAGTGCAGCAGATGTAAGAAAGAGACCTCCGTGTTATTAGCAAGAAAGGAAAACTTCTGCTCGGCATGCTTTGTCAAGTTTTTACGTGGGAAACAGAGAAAGCAGATGCTGAATGACAAATTCAAAGTCAAGTATGGCAACAAACAGGACGAGATTACTAAAGTTTTATTATGTCTTTCATTCGGGAAGTCGTCGTTGGCTTTGTTGGACATGTTGGCCAGCTCGTTCAAAGAACAGGCAGGAATGCATAGAGGGAGACAGGGGTATCATTTGACCTGTTTGACACTTTCCAATGGAGACAAAGCTCTGACAACTGTGATCAAGAAGAAAATAAGCGAGGTGATAGAGGAGTACAAGCTTGACGAGTTACAAATCAATTTCAAAGTCTTGGATATAGACTCATATATCCCAAGTAATGCAGCTTTACAAAAAATCTCCCTACATAAAGATTTTAACATCGTATCCAATAGGATAAATGAAAGCAACAAGATGGCCAGATTGAAGGTTAAAGATCTTGTATCGATATGTTCTCAGCGGACGACAAAGGAGGATTTGCTTGAGATTGTCAAGTACGATTTGTATTTGAACACCGCCTTGACTGAAGATTGTAATACCATTCTCTTTGGACACAGTATGACCAAGTTGGCTGACGATATAATTTCTTTGACGGTGAAGGGAAGAGGTGCTTTAATCAACGAGAGATTGACCGATGGTCCATTACCGGGCAGCGATAATAAGGTGGAGGTAATTCATCCGTTGAGAGATGTATTGCAGACAGAAATAGATCTGTATGATCGCTTTGTAGGTGTGGATAAGTTCGTTATAGAAGACGAAGATTTCGACTCGCAGAAGACACGGATGACCAAATATAAGACGGTGAATGAGTTGACCAGACTGTATTTCCAAAACTTGGACAAGGACTACTCTGAAGTGATCTCCACGGTGGTGAAGATCGGATCCAAGCTTGCCCAGCCCACGGTATCTGAAGGGGAAGAGGTTCAAATTTGTAAAATTTGTGGTTCTAATATCTATAAAGACCCTAAATCATGGTTGTTGAAAAACACAGTGACTGAAGGTGCCCCAGTAGTGACAGAAGAAGACAAAGCGGTGTTGAAATATTATCAGGACAGCATGAGCGGGGATCAAGATCCAAGTAAAGGTGAAGGGGACAAAGTTGATCTCTGTTATGGTTGCATAGTGACGATGGGAGACAGCAAGGAGTTGGTCTGGCCTGATAGAGATCAAGATATATTGGATGAGTATATATTGACGGACGACGAGGAGTAGTGTATAAGGTAATAGAGTTTCAGAGATATCAGTAAGTGATTAGTAAATAATTGAATAGGGACATTTTGAAGGAGTTCAGATTATTCAAGTGGGCCAAATCAGTGAGCCAAATCTTAAAATCTCTTTGTGAGCCTTTGTTAGACTTTTGTATGTTTTTTTTCTGAAAAATCAAAATCAAAATCAAAAGCAGAGGAGATGTCAAAACTGATGGTCGAAGAAGAGATCAGCAATGAATAGTCATCAGCAGCCAATTGAGTACACATTTCAACCGTCGCCTTTGATCTTCATCCAGGGACTAGGCAAAGATGGCATCCCGCAAGGATCCTCTAAGGATTTGAAACGATCCAGCAGTCCAATTGTACATAATCCCTTATTGATAAACGCCGACAGAATTACAAGAAAACTGGAAACGATACGGGCCTCGTCGGGACTAGAGTTTGTATCGTTATTTCAAAAACATAGCTTGACAGAGGACTGCATATGGAACGACGATTTGATCAAATCGCAGAGCGATATTCCAATACTGAAGTTCCGTCTCCGGTTTGTGGACAATGAGATCTTGCTCCCTCAATTCTTGAACAAGCCAACCTCTCAAGTGACCGATGAAAACATCAGTGGTTCTAGCACCCCGCACAATTCGGTGAAATCACCTTTATCCCCTTGGAACGAGGACTCCGATTTGTTCCCTGATGGAATAATATCTGCCAACTGGATACAGAAATACAAAGACATAATCCCCTCAGTGTTCATCAGTGTTCATGAATTGAAATCCGATTTCTCGGAGGAGAAGCAAGGAACCGATGAAGATGAGTCTGAATTGATCGAGGAGTTGAAGTATTTGAAGACCCAGATCGTGCAGCGTGGTATAAAATTCTTACCAATCATCGTGAGTTCAAGGTCCACGGCTCTTAATCCTGATTTGATCGATAAGGTTTCCAGTATTAGGAAACAGACAGGGCTACAAGGTAAAAACTCGCTCTTGTTCTTGCCGTCTGGGTCAGAGAGAGAGTTGAAAACGTTTGTAAATCAAGTTGTCACCATGCTCAAGCCTTTGAGCTCGGAATTCTATAACACTGTAGAGAAGAAAATCAAGAGAAAGAAGTCAAGACAGTCCTCCGTTCAAGTATCACAAATTCCACAGGGACTTCTTCAGCCATTCTGGGATACACGTTACTGGATAAAGTTGGCGATGATTGAAGAATTCAAATCACAACCGGAGCTGGCCTTGAAGTATTGGGAACAGGGCTATCAATCGATACTAGAGATCTTCAAATCACTTCCAAAAGAACACAATCGTTGGAACGAGTTCCGCATACTCTTGGATTTTATCACGTTCCATGCAGTTAGAAACATCTTGTACCTTGAAGATTGTAATTTGGCATACAGCAGGTTCGATACTCATTTGCAAAACGTGATCACCTTCTTGAAAAACCATGAAATAAAGCCTAAATCGTACTCTGTATTAACATGGCTCAGTGCGCAATTTTCGTGGTTTCTGGATTTGGCCGATTATTGTCCTATGGAGATCGTGCCTACCAACGAACCGTATAAATTGACCAACAGCTCCTGGTTATCAATGCCGAACCCGGGCTATTTATATTTACAAGCAGTTTCCTTGACAGAGAAGAGAAGAGCTCAAGCGGTGCACTTTGATGAAACAGAATTCGTAGACCCGTATCTATCACTCCCCATCGAGGAAGAACGCAATTACGATTACAACCTGGCCTGTATAGCTCTTTTGAAGAAGTCGATACTGTTCTTCCTGAAGTCTAAAGACTTTGAAAGAACTCAGATTTATTCGAGATTTCAGATGGGAACTTATTATTTCAAGATGGGCAAATATTCAGATGCCCTAGAGACGTTCAGGGAATGCCACGACTATTTTGAACTGCACCATGACAACAAAACTCTTCATTCAGAGGTGTTGAAGATGATTTATGAGTGTAACTTGAAACTACACAATAATAAACGAGCCGTGCAAGTGCTGATGCAATTGGCAAGTGACGTCAAGTTCGATGGACTTGAGAAATTTGAGTTGCAACTGGAAACGGAGACGGTTTCATCTACAGCGTCGATTTTGAAAGCTGAACTGGTTTTCAAGCAGCCAGATATTTCAATTTCCGAACCTTGCGATTTGCAATTGACGTTTAAATACGAGTTGAATTCATTGGCATTGAATTCGCTCAAAATTCAAAGTGTCCTATTGGAATTTGATCCTGAAAGTTATATTTTGCCGATCTATATAAAACATGATGATGACACAGGGAACGATTCTGACGATCTTCAAATTGTTCCTGTCACCAAAGATGAAAAGTACGAGGGAAAAGCCAAATTCAATCTCAAAACTGCATTTCAAGTTTTCCAATTGAAAGGCATTTATGGTGACAACATTGGTAAATCCAGCTTGAAACCTACAATCGTAGTAAATGCTACATTCAATGGAAATATTCCAATCGAATTCAATCTTGCATTAGAGAATGACAAACACAAGAGACATTTCCAGTGGTACAAAATTGGTAAAACCGGCAAGGGCCTTCGAAAGGACTACTTCAAAATCTCACCAACGGCCCCACCTTTGAGTATCAGGATATTACCAAGACGTCCAAAGGCCGATGTTGAAGTGAAGAACCAGTCAATATATTATTTAGGAGAACATGTGAATATTCCCGTTGTAATCAAAAGTGATGATGACGAGAAGGTGACAGTCACTGCGGAGGCTGATTTGGAATTTCTGTCGCAGTGGTCTTCAAAAGAGAAATTGTTGAAATGCGAATTAGAACCTCATAGTGAACAGGAATCTTCGCTCCAATTCACACTCCCATCGGATTTTACTCACAAGTCATTGAAGTTCAATTTGAAAGTGTCGTACTTTGCAGGTGTAAATACCGAGATCCCGATCCAGGAAACTGTTGCCGTTCACTTTGAGGTGGTTAGACCTTTGAAAGGCAGAATCAGCGTGCTTCCTAGATTCAGACCGGGCGACATCCCTTCACCTTTTGCCCAGAAGCACGACGAGGAGCCCTCAATCATTCCTGTGCCTACGAGATATTGGTGTGCGCGTGCTAATATCTTGCTCCAAAGTGAACATATCGAGTTGGTCAGCACTCTGCTCTCGCTTTCGCATTCGCAGGACTTTGTTTCTGTGATCGATCTTGAGTCCAAGCGGTCGAACATCGATAGCACCAATGTGAAATCGGTGATTGCTGATGAAAATTTCAGCACAAAGTCCGCAGAGGCTGTCATTCGTCGTGAGATCCCACTTACAATAGGTGTAGATGTGAAATGGAGAAGAAAGGGTGCGGAACAGGTGAACGAGTTCAGCTTGCCTTTGTTGCAAACGGCTCTTTCGCTTTTCGATCCTCGAGTATTATTAGTACTGACGAAAGAGGAAGAGTCGAAGCCGCTTTCTAAAGTACATTTGAAATACTTGATTGAAAATCCGTCGCCGCGAATTTTCCAGTTTGCTACAACGTTCACGAACGATGCTGGGTTCGACGTGACTGGCGATTTGAACAACAACACATTCCCTGTATTGCCATTCACTACACAGGAGTTGAACTACCAAGTGGAGATGAAAGTAGGGTCCCAGGTTCCCGTCTTGAAAGTGTTTGATTTGCAATACAAGGTGAATTTGCCCATCTTGTTCACCAATGATCTGGTGGGCGTAGACGGGGTACTCAATTGATTTTAATAACACCAAAATAGATATAAGATTGACGCAAAGAAGTACATATATATATTCAACAATAATCATATATAGAGTGAATAGAAGGAGGGAGCAATCTAACTGACGCTGTCTAATTGACACCCAATAATTGAACTTCAAAGATCAAAGTGGCATTTGGAGGAATCAAACCTGGGAATCCTCTGCTGCCGTAAGCCAATGGACCTGGGATGGTCAATCTGGCAACTTCTCCAACAGACAATTGAGGAATGGCTTCGTCCCAACCTTTGATGACTTGACCGACACCAATGTAGGTTTGGAAAGGCTTACCACGGTCTCTTGAAGAGTCGAATTTCTTACCGTTTTCCAAGGTTCCGACGTAGTGGATGGTGACTAAATCACCAGTCTTTGGGAAGGTTTTACCGTCACCTTAATAAGGGTATTTGTTAGTCATTGAGTCTTTTGATGCGATTCAAAATGTTCTGGAAAATTTTCTTACCTGGAGAAACTCTTTCGATGTTGACAGACATTGCAGGGGATGAGTTGAAAAAAGTTCTATTGAATAACAAGGTACGGTTATTACAAAGAGTATTAGCTGGTCTGATGAATGATCTTCTTGCTAATGGACTTACAAACATAATTAATTGGTGATTCTTTTTTTGGCATTACAAATTTTTATCTCTTTTTTCTGTGGTTGATTTCTCAACAAATTCCAGCCTCATTGCCCTTGATGAGGCCGCGCAGGACAGGGTAACAAGGGGGAGATGGGGAAGTGGGATGGGTGAGAATGGAAGTGAGAATGGAAGTGAGAAGGGAGTTGAGAAGGGAATTGAGAAGGGAATTTAGAAGGGAATTGAGAAGGGAAGTGAGAAGGGAAATTTGCATGGAAGAGAAAGGGGTATGGTGATTGGATACTGAGAAAGGTCATTAATATACTCAATGAAAATGAACAATTCCATAGAATAATAGTCTAACTTATCATATAACAACTAATAAAAGAAAAATAAATAATAACGGGATATCAGCTCAATCATACCTGCATATAACCTAACCATAGTCCACCAAATAATCACGAGTTTACATTTTATTAATTATACACTTCACCAAAAAAACAACCCTCAATACACAAACCAGCATCATTTTTTCCTCATACTTCTTCTCCTATTACTAACGGTCGGTGTGTTGGCCAGAGCACTCGATGTCCCTGGCGTCAGAGGCACCGGTTTTAATGATTTACGAACTGAATTTCTTGTGTTGGGCTTGGATGGAGTAGACTCCTCCACCACAGCAGGAGCATTGATCCTTGTAGATCTCCTCGTAGAAGGTGTTGCTGCACTGCTCAGTTTCAATGCCTTCAGTGCCGGTGTCTGCAGGGCAAACGACCTGGTTCTCTTTCTGGTGCTCTTCTGACGTTCTGGCTCCGGTTCTGGCTCATGCTCCAACTCTTCTTCAGATCCTGCTCCAGTCTCAGATTCCGGAGACGCAGAGCTCTCTGCACTTGCCAGCTTGTCCTCTTTTGGAGTCGAGCCCAGGGCTGTGGCATCCTCCGTCTCTGTTGTCTCTGTTGTCTTTGCACTCGTTGGATTGTCTTGTGATTTCAGCTCCTCAGCACTGGCATCTTTAGTAGGAGAACTAGCTCTTATTCTGGACGACTTCCGCACCTTGGTCTTCAGCGTCTTCTCATCGGAACTATGGTCCACACTCGGCTGTTTCAGCTCCACAGAATCACTCTCCGGTGTCTGTCTTCTCGTACTTGACCTTGTCAACACAGTTCTCTTGGCCTCTTGCTTGTCGTCCTCGCTGTCGCTCTCGCTGTGCTCGTCCTGGTCCTCGTCGCTCTTGTCGATGTCGATCGACGACAGCTTATCCGCATCCTCAGAAGACGCAGATCCAAGCTCCTCCAACGCCTCCAAGTCATACAACGTGGCCAACTTGTCTGTCACGTCCTTCTTTGTCACGGTTCCAGTGAGAACCGCATTCACAGCCTTGACGATCTCATTCAAATTGGCCAGTTTTTCCGCACCAAGCGGCTTGAACCGGGCCACTGCTTTCAATAGCACAATCTCGTCTGCATAAGTCCAATTCTTCATCGTGTTCGACACCTGTCCAGTACTCTTGGCTCGTTATTAACTCGTTGCTTTCAACCATAATGGTCGTGTGCAATTTTTCAACCACCAAAAATCCACAAAAATCTCAAAGAGCGAAACCAAAAAAAAAAAAAGAACCAAAAATTGAATTTTTCATTTTTTTTTCGAAGAAAAAGAACTAAAATTTTTTCAAAAGGGAGTGATTTTTCTGTGATTCAACAACAGTCAAGTCAGCGGGAAGAACAGGAGGGAACCATCGAGATGCCTAGAAAAGCGGAATTGTTGAAGTCGTTGTCGAAGGGCCGTGTCCGGCCTTCGATGAACAAGTACAACATTTTCAACTTGTACAAGAAAAGATCAGCCAAGCAACTGATCAGTCCGATGAATTCTTACAGACAACAATGGTACGCCAAGCAAGAGACAAGAGCATACCATGGAGAACATATCAGAGAGGGAAGATGGAAGACATATTTCGACCCAAAATTGAAAGGTGTTGCCCAGTTGGATGCTTCTTTGAGTGGAGCTGAAGAGATAGCTACTCCGTTGATGTTACAAACATTTGCCATATTGGAGAAGAGATTGGATTTCGCCTTATTCAGATCCATGTTTGCATCCTCGATAAGACAGGCCAGACAATTTATCTTGGGGAGAAACGTCAAGGTCAACGGAGTGATCATCAAAGATCCAAACTACACTCTTAAGCCTGGTGATATGTTTTCTGTTGAACCGGAAAAGGTATTACATGCCTTGGGAAGAAAGAAACCAAGCTTGAGAGAGGCCATCAATATCGACAATATACAAATCGCCAAGTGGAATAAATACGTCAAGGAGGCCAAGGAGAGACCTTACGATGCCTGGGTCAAGAAGCAGGAGAAACTCCAAAAGAAGAAAGAGACTCAAACCACACAGTTTGACCAAGATTATTTGCAAAATGACGAGTTTGCCGAGGCCAACACCAAGAGTCAAAATGAGAGAATATTCAAAGCCATGTTGGCCAAGCAAAAGAGCACCACAAGAGCCACCGTGTTCCACGATATAGTGGCCACCCATAAACAAAATACCAGTTTCGTTCCACAATTCGGTGCTGAATTGGCCAAGAAATGCTCTCAAGTAGTAGAACTGTTGGGCGAAGGTAACAAGATCTTCGAGTCCGACAAAGTGGAAGAATTCGAGGCCTTGCTTTCTACCAAGACCGAGGACGGTGCTGAAGCCAAGGAAGACAAGTCTTTCAACATACGGAAGGTGAAGCAGTTGATAAACGAGATCCACAGTGATTATCAAAACAAGTTGAGGGAGGATGCCGAGAGACTGCAATTGGATCCAAATGCTGTCACTTTACAATACAATGCTTCTTGGACCAAGAGTTTGAGAAGACACCGTGCAGTTCCTCCAGCTGAGGAGATTGAAGAGAAAGGTGAAGACTCTGTAGAGGTAAACTTGCCATGGCAAAAAGGCTTGTTCGGAAGACAAGACCCTTCAAAGACCTACTTCACTCCATGGCAACCAAGACCTTTCTTGAGTACCGTGGCCATGTTGCCTCACCATATTGAGATCTCGTTCGAGACATGCCATGCCATCTATTTGAGAGATCCAGTCGCCAGACCAGGTGCCTCTGAAGTGATCTCCCCATTGCCAATCGATCTTCATAAGAGAGCTTATATGTGGTACCTCAAGCACTCTTGAGGTTTTGTTACATCCTGTTGTGTGTAATTAATTCGTATAGAGGGTTCTGCCCAATCAATTTCGTGTACATATTTATCTGTCCATATAACATTATCTTGTAGTGATAGCTGATCAACTTTATAAAGCCAGCTTTAGTTAAAGTGGAAAAATTCACAAACTTTAAATTTTTCACAATTCTTTTTTTTTTTTCAGAGTTTTTAAGATGCATTTGATGGGCTTTAAAAGGTGAACCTATCCATGCCTAGGGTCAATATTCAACTTCTGAGATCATCCAATTTAGCACGGTCGGTGATCAGGCTCCTCCCGGTATGCAAAAGCGTGGAACAGGCCCAAAGAGAGATCCGTTGGATCCAGAATGAACTTCCAAAACACAAGTTTGAATGGGCCATCGCCTTGAGATCAAGGTCTTATCCTCTCCAGTACATATTGGGGAACCAGCCCTTCGGTGATCTAGATATAATCTGCAGGCCAGGTGTGTTGATACCCAGGAACGACACGGAGGAATGGTGTTTCGAGCTCATTGGTGCAATGAAAAAGAAGCACCATCGGTTCCGCTCCATGAAGGTGATCGACATGTGTGCAGGAACAGGATGCATTCCACTTCTGATCGCATCCGAGTTACCAGATTTGGAGTTGACAGGGGTGGATATCTCCAAGGAAGCAATATCGCTTTGCAAGGAGAATTGCAAACACAATCAATTGCATTTGAAAAGTGGTGTCAACTTTGTATTGGGCGACCTATTTGATCCAGAGGTGATGCAGAAAATGCCCCATGGTACGTATGACTTGGTGATATCCAATCCCCCGTACATCCCCAAGTCGGAGTTCACCGTCCACAAAGGTATGGAACGGTCAGTGAGGAAATTTGAGCCGAGATTGGCTCTTGAAGGGGACATTGAAGTGTTCGACTCACTTATCGAGAATGTGGTGTTAAAAAGCCAGGCCCAGGGTTTCGTATTTGAACTCGCAGGCTGGAGACAGATACAAGCAGTGATGTCTCGCTTTGAGGGTCTCAGCGAATGGAAAGTTGGCTTTCGAATCGACTCAAACGGTCAGTACAGAAACGTCGTAGGCTGGAAATCAGGCTCAGATTTTAGTGTACTAAAAGAAATGTGCACAAGTATAGAAAACTAATAGTACCATGTTTAACGATTGACGTCTATATATTAATGTAATGTCTAATTCAGACGGACTCTGCAGGACCCGTCTCTTCGGTGTTTTGTACATCTTTCAGCTTTATATCTTCCACCTTTACATCTTCCATCTTTACATCTTCCAGCTTTACATCTTCCAGCTTTACTTCCTCCAAATTTACATCCTCCTTCAGCTTCTTCTCACTGTCACCTTCCAGCTCCTCCTCAGCCTTCCTCTTCTTGTTCTCGTTTCTTCTAACAAACCCACGGCCCACAGCAGTGACACCACCTTCCTTTGGAATGACCTTGGTGGCCCACAACACATGTCCTCCTCCACCTCTCATTGTCATCAACGGATGGATTCTACCAGGAATTGTCTGGTACGGTCTGACCTTTGTGGAGTAGATGTTAGGATTTATCACTCTCAAGTCCTTGGCAATTGCATGCTGCGTCTCCAAGACAATCTCTTTGTACTGAGAGTAGACTACGATAGGTCTGGAACCTCCGATGGAATCGAGAAGCTTTGGCACCAAAGTGGCAGGATAGGTGGTTGAGCAAAAGACCAAAGCGTCGAAGCCACCATCTTGGCACATCTGTATAGTGTTGTTGATGTCCAGAACACGGGCTTTACGACGGTGGTACTGCTCTCTCTTGTACTCTCTCAAGGCTGCGATCTCTTCCTCGGTCTGCTCTTTGAAGACCATCTTCTCTTCCTCAGGCTCGAAAAATTGTAACCAGTTGATTGGCTTGACCATCTTGTCCACCAATTCTTCTGGGAAGTTGGAGCTCTTCATTGCAATGGTATTTGGATGTTCGTTTTCATGGGCAAGCACAATGGTGCCTTCTCCTCTCATTCTTTCCATCAACCCATACAAGAGAACACCTCCAGTTTCATCTACGAGCAAATACTTGCCTCCCGGTCTGATATCAGCCAAGTTCAACATGAGCCCCAATGTCTCCTCGCTGAGATCCAACACTTTGTTCACGTCTTTCTCTATATAATACTGCAACAATTGAGACGATCCTAAGTAGTCAACGGTGAATCTACGTAAGAACTTCAGCTGCTTTCTCTTCAAATACTTTTCCTGAGAGAACTTGGTCTTCAAATCGAATCCAGCATGCGACTCAATGATCTGGTTGATGATCTCGGCACCGCCTTTCTGTTTCTTCAACACTTCGATGTCTTCACTGGACAATTTCTGGATCTTGGAACCGATGTCGATGAGATTCTGATTACTTTCACTACTCTTCATCACGTCCAACACCAGATCGGAGGCCGATTTCTTCTCTTCCTCTCTGGTTTCCGGGTCGCCCTTATCGCCGTGATACGCTAAGCTCTCTATTGGAATAGCAGTACGGTCATCCTGGATCTCAAACGATTGGCCCAATGGGTACCCTATTATTCCATCCACCAAGAAAGAACCAAACTTCCCCAAGTTTATCACACCTCCAGGACGCACTTCCACGATCTTAAGTCCCGTCGACGGGAGTCTCAACAACACTTGCTGCCCGGCCTTGATGGTTTTTGTCTCTTTTTCAAACATCGCTCTCCTGTGTATCGCTGCAAATAACCAGCTGCTCTTGCTGATCTTATCTCATCTCCTTTTGAAAAGTGAAAAATTTCCACTTGAAAAAAAAAAAAATTCCACTAACAAAAGCGAAGACTAGGTGAAAAATTAGGCACAGGAAAAGAAAAAGAGAAAAAAAATTTTCTATGCAAAAATTTTTTTAAAGTGAGAAGAAAAAAATAAAAAAAAAAAAATTGTAAAAGGGGAAGAAGACTTTAATACTTGCTTTAGAACAAGAGGAAGTAGTCTCATCGCAGGAGTTATAAGCATAAAAATGGGTAGAAGAGCAAGAAACAAGCAAGGTGCTCCACCTTCTTTCGAGGATTTGCAAGCAAAGAAGGAGAGAAAAGAGAATAAGAAGAGATCGAGTGTAGATCAGCAGCAAAACGAGAAGACCAGTAGGAGGGCCAACAAGAGGGCCAAGAAGCAAAGAGCAGATGAGGAGGAAGCTCCTGAAGATTTGCCAGAGGTAGATTTGGAGGCCTTGTCCAGTGCCAAGAAGAGCTTGTTCGAAGACTCGGAGCCAGAAGAAGAAGAATTAAACGACGAGTACAACGAAGAAGAGGGTGATGAGTTCTACGACTCCGCTGAGGAAGACGTTGCCAAGCCTGTGTTTTCCGATGACGACTCCGATATGGAGGAGATGGAGAAGTTGAATGCCGAGAACATGGAGGCCTTCTCAAGACAATTAGACGAAGAGGAAGAAGAGGAGGCCGAAGAAGCTGAGGCCGAGCTCTTGGAAGCCGAGCAGAAAAACCCAAGGGCCATTGTTTTACCAACGGCTGAAGAAGAAGAAGAGTTGGCCCAGCAACCTGCCGATTTGACCACCACCAGAACCAGAATGATCGAGATCACCAAGGTGTTGGAGAATTTCAAGGAAATGGCAGAAGAGGGCAGAAGCAGAACCGAATACATCGACAGATTGTTGAAAGATATCTGTGAATATTTCGGTTACTCTCCATTATTGGCTGAGAAATTGTTCAACTTGTTCTCACCAAGTGAGGCTATGGAATTTTTCGAGGCCAACGAAATTGCAAGACCAATCACCATCAGAACTAATACCTTGAAAACAAGACGTAGAGATTTGGCCCAGACCTTGGTGAATAGAGGTGTCAATTTACAACCTATTGGCCCTTGGACCAAAGTAGGATTGCAAGTGTTCGACTCGCAAGTTCCAATCGGTGCCACTCCGGAATATCTTGCCGGCCACTATATATTACAAGCTGCTTCTTCGTTCTTGCCCGTCATGGCATTGGATCCACAGGAAAATGAGAGAATCTTGGATATGGCTGCCGCTCCAGGTGGTAAAACCACTTATATCTCTGCCATGATGAAGAACACCGGCTGTGTATTCGCCAACGATTTCAATAAGGCAAGAACCAAGTCCTTGATAGCGAACATCCACCGTCTTGGCTGCACAAACACCATTGTATCTAATTATGATGCCAGAGAATTCCCTAAGGTGATTGGAGGTTTCGACAGAATCTTGTTGGATGCTCCATGTACCGGTACCGGTGTCATTGCCAAGGATGAGAGTATCAAGGCTTCCAGAACAGAGAAGGATTTCATTCAAATCCCACATTTGCAAAAACAGTTGTTGTTATCAGCCATTGACTCTGTCGATGCCAACTCTCCAACTGGAGGTGTCATTGTGTATTCGACATGTTCCGTTGCCGTTGACGAGAACGAGGCCGTTGTCGATTATGCTTTGAGGAAGAGACCAAACGTCAAGTTGGTGGAGACCGGTTTGCTGATCGGTAAAGAAGGGTTCACCTCCTATCGTGGTAAGCGTTTCAATCCAAAGGTAAGCTTGACAAGACGTTACTATCCACACACTTACAACGTTGATGGGTTCTATGTAGCCAAGTTCAAGAAGATCTCTCCATCTCCGTTCGACAAGACCAAAGCGGGAGCCAAGGAGAAGGAGAACGCTGCCAGAGCTGAAGCTGAAGAGGAAGGTATCATCCATGGCGATTTTGCTTCCTTCGACGAAACTGAAGACAAACACTTCATCGAGCAGACCATCAAGCGTAATTTGAAGAAGAAGGGTATCAATCCTAATGCTGTGTTCAATAAGAAAGCGTCCAAATGATGCAAGAAAATTGTCAGAGTTACATCAATTAACCATCTCAGCAAGAAAAAAAGAGGACTCTCAGTTAAAGTAATGTATGTGTACAGTAGATATAAATCTATATATAGGAAATAGCAACATGTTTTAATTTTTTTTTTTGGACAGTGTACAATGTAGGTTCTATATAGTCTAGTTGAAAGATACGTTACCCAAGTTGTGCTCTTTGATATAGTCGGGTCCCATCTCTTCATACTCCAGTTTTGTTACATAGCTCTTCAGTGCCAGATCGCTTTGAGACCACATGGCCATTCCTCTCCAGGCATCTAGCGAAGGGTCACTGGCTGTTCGTATCTTGAACGGCGAATCTACCGGCAAGAATGATCTGAACTCGTTTTCGAGACGTTGTTCGAACCCTGCCAATTTGACCAATCCTCCTGTCAAGAAGATATCTTGGAGCAGAGCATACGAATCACCTGAAAAACAACGGCCCGACAATCTCTTGGTCAAGATATCTTCGCACGTTTCAGAGACACCAGCCTGGTCGATGCCTGCTATGGAAGGCTGGAACAAGATCTCTGGCACCTTGATTCTTTCCACATTCAAATGCATCTGATGCTGCTGGTGCTGGTCCTCTGCATCATAAGGCACTGGTCCTCTGAAATATTTATGCACTATCGACTTTTTGAAGTCGAACTGGTTCGCATAGGTGTCCTCGATTGTGAAGTTTGGATCGTGCTCCAACAACTCTTGCTCCAACAGAATCAATCTCTTCTCTTCCTCTTCCTCCAGCTCAGAGTCCTGCACATTGGCAATGTCTCTGTAGATGGACCAATCGTCATCGTTGGCACCGAAAGTATCGTTTGGATCGTTGTCAATGGTGGCACTTGAACCTCCGGCACCTCCGGCACGTCTTTTTCTGCCTCCAACAGCACTGTCGACACCGTTTCGGTCGTCTCCAGCGGCCAACGAGGCAATACTCTTCATTCTCAGCTGGGCAGCCTGCGATTTTCTGTCACTCAACTCCTCTTTCAACTTCCGACGCTCCTTCCGTCTGTCCAAGATCTGTTGTAACTGGTCTCTCTTGTTGTTGATCCAGCCTTGCCTGTCTGTCTCTCTCCATTTCTTGTCCTTCTCGGCCTCTGCTTCCTTTCTTAGCCTCTCGGCCTCCTTCTCCAGCTTGGCCCTCTGTCTGGCGTCGTAATTGGACTTCATCAACCTCTGTTTCCGCTTCTCCTTGATCTGTTCTTCGTCCAATTGGTCGTCTGGAATGTCAATGAGTGGGAACGAAGGTGGCTCCGAGTGGTCGTCTTCCCCGATATCTTCGTTTCTGGCCCTTTTCAACGACTTCTCCAAATTGTTCATGTATTTCCGGAAATCCAGCTCGCCTTCAAAACCTTCCGCAATGATCGTGTTGTGAATATGTTTCTTGGAGGTGTTGGCAATATCGTTCTGCAATTTGGTATAGTACTCGAATTCCTGTTCTTTTTGGATTAACTTCTCTAATCTCTTCTTTTGAGCCTGTTCTTGCAATCTGCGACCGCTTTCTCTTCTCTTCTCTGCCTCTAATTGCAATTCTTCCTCTGTTTTCACAGCCTTGACGATCTCTGTGAATGGCACCTCCACACAAACGTCCTTCTGGACGAGCTGATCCATGTCTAAGATGGACTTGATCTCTTCAGAGTAGTTTGCAGACACATAACAGTGATCTTTGAAGAGGTTTGTCGTTTGGAATTGATTCAATTTGGTGGGGAAGTACGGATATTTCAAAGCCAAGGACCTCGAAAGGTACGAAACAGCAGTGTTCCCACCGAAATCGATCCTCTTGCCCTCAGTCAAGAGCGCTTTGGAGTCGATCACAGGTATCACGTGGGTGGCTTCGGCACCTGTACCGATTACCAACCCATTGCGGCCGTTGTTGGCGTGGTAACTGAACAAAGAGTCGATTCCAAACAGCACCTTTGGCAGATTGTAAGCTTCGAATAACAATTGGTACATGTTCGTACGATGCGATTTTGGAGCTCCCAAGATTTCGGTCACGAGAAGCGGGTTGTTGACACCGCCTTGAGAGCTGACGCCGAGTATGGAGAAAGAGTAGTCCATCAAGTACTCGACATAGTCCCAATTGGTTATATAGTTACCATCGAAGGGACTCCTCATCGACAGCCTAGAGCCGGGATCTAAGAAAGTGTCATTACCGACAAGGGTCAAAGGGTTGTTGTTTTTACGCTCTCTGTATTTCGATATGACCGTTGGGAACACATGCGAAGGATTCCTAGCATTGGTCAAACCTATCCTTGTTTCATTCTTACCAAGATCAATGGCTATTGGTACATTTTGACGATAGTTGGTGGAGATCGGTTCTGGTGCTAAAGTTGGTTCTAAATCCCTCGTGGGATAGATGATTTGCTCCACTATTGGAGACTCGGTTCGACTTGGCGCAAATTCGTTGGATGCTGGCATTGTTATATTACACTTGACATGGATTGGTCCGATCCCCCTTAACACTTCTTTGTTCTAAAAACGTTTGTCTTGTAATTTTTTCTTCTTCAAGCTTTGAGAAAAGTGAGCTTTAAAAAAAGTGACGCCAAATGGAGTTCAAAAGATATCAAGAAACAGTAAATGAGGGCTAACAAAAGCGCAGGACAAATTGGGCGGTTCAAAAAAGACAAGTAGAGCGAAAAAAGCGGAACAAGGAAAACAAAAAAGAGTTTGAAATTCGATTTTATAGATTAATTGTTGTTATATAATACAGGAACGATATACCAGCGCCCATCAATAGCGAGAATGAGCAATCCTGATCTGAACCAGCTGTACAGTATCCAAGGTTACAATTTGGTGACATTGTTGAAACGGTAAGTTATTTGATGGTAGATTGATTGTCTCGATTTAAGATCGGTCAAAGTAATGGATCAATTGTACATACTTGAGATACATATACATATATATATATATATATATATATATATATGTATACTTGCATGTATTCATGCTTCAATTTGACCTATCCCATTCCCCAAATACCCCATACTAACACAATTGCAGGTTGGAAGCCGCCACTTCCCGTTTAGAAGACGTCACTGTCTTCCAAGAAGAGATCTCCTCCAGAGGTAAATCCAGCACTCCAAGCAGCGATTCTACTGCTACCACAGTTGCTCAAGCACCGGCTCCTGCCGCTTCCGCCCCACTGCCAGCTGCCGCTGCCCCGGAAGAGTCAGTTCCAAAAGCCATCTCAGAGTTTGACAACTTCATTCAATCGACTGTCGAAAATTTCGCCAAATTGTCCAGTGAAATAGATCCAATTGTCGGTGAACAAGTCGGTTATTTGCTTCAAGCTTTCAAAGAGGAACGTAAATTCTTGTTGGCCGCTTCCAAATCCAAGAAAGTTCAAGTCTCCGACCCAGAATTCGCCGAGGCTTTGAAACCAATCAACCTGCAAATCGAGAAAATCATCTCTGTCAAGGACTCTAACCGCCAGTCCAAGTTCTTCAACCACTTGAACACCTTATCCGAAGGTTGTCCAGTGTTGGGATGGGTTGTCGTCAACACACCAATCAGTTATATTCCAGATTACAAAGACGCTGCTCAGTTTTGGACCAACAGAATCATGAAGGAGTTCAAGGAATCCGACCCAAAA
The DNA here is from genome assembly GCA_024271865.1 of Nakazawaea ambrosiae. Classification (NCBI taxonomy): domain Eukaryota; kingdom Fungi; phylum Ascomycota; class Pichiomycetes; order Alaninales; family Pachysolenaceae; genus Nakazawaea; species Nakazawaea ambrosiae. Next base: position 68,010 of record JANBXG010000028.1, read on the forward strand.
CAGGTCGAATGGAGCAGGCTGTTCTTGCTGATCTTCGACGAGTTGAGAAACTATGTCAAGGAGCACCAGACCACCGGTCCTACTTGGAACAACCAAGGAATTGCATTTGCCGATGCTTTGAAGGAAGTCAACAAGACAAGCTCTGGATCGGCAGCTGTTCCAGCGGCTCCAAAACCTGCTCTGGGTGGTCCACCTCCACCTCCACCACCTCCACCAGCGGATTTATACGATACAGACACCAAGGGTGCTTCGAAGAGTTCAGGTGGTATGAATGCTGTTTTTGAATCCTTGAGCCAAGGTGAAAACATCACCAAGGGCTTGAAAAAAGTGGATAAGTCACAAATGACGCATAAGAACCCGGAATTGAGAGCTTCCTCAACTGTTGCGCCCCCTCCTGTATCGAAGAAACCTGTTCCTCCGAAAAAACCTACGAGTTTATCACAAAAACCTACTAAGAAGCCTGCTAGAAAAGAATTATTGGATACCAAATGGTTAGTAGAGAACTTCGAAGACAACCACGAAATTGTCATTGAGGGAGAGATGTACCAGAGTGTATTCATCGGTAAATGTAATAACTGTACAATCCAGGTCAAAGGTAAGATCAACGCTTTGTCATTGAGTGAATGTAGCAACGTTGGATTGGTTGTAGATCAATTGGTAAGTGGTATTGATATCATAAAGAGCACCAAGTTTGGTGTTCAGGTGTTGAACACCACACCAATCATCACTGTGGACCAATCTGACGGTGGTCAAATTTACTTGGCCAAGACCTCGTTGAACACTGAGATTTTGACTTCTTCCACCACTGCTTTGAACATCAACGTCCCAGACGATGAACAAGATGGAGATTTCAAGGAAGTGCCAGTTCCAGAGCAATTCAAGCATTCGTTCAATGAGAAAGGAGATATGGTCAGCACCATTGTTGAACATGCTGGATAGTAAAGGTTGATGCTGATGTATTGAACTTTTAGTTAGACATATATATTGTGACAGATTATTTACCCGTGTTTCTGCCATTAATAAAGGATTTTGCCCCAGTAATTATTTGTATTAGGGCTGCTTATGTAAGAGATTGCACAGATTGGTGTGGGAGGTGGGTGGTCTTGAAAAGTTTTGGTGTGAGATGGTCTTGAAAAAGCTTCAGTGTGAGGTATGAATTGGTTGAAGTGTGTTAGTGGATTGGAAGAGAGTGGTAATCGTACTAAAGTAACTCAACTGTTGTGAAAGATTTCGCTTTTTGAAATTTTCTGATCTCTGCGGAGGGGTATGGCGGTGTGACGATGTTGGGTGTACCACAGTAGATCTTTACTTACTGAGGCCATCGTTTTAGTGGCTGAAGCAGGAAAGCTGAAGCAGGAAAACTGAAGCAGGACAAGTGTGTGTCTGTTAACTGAAAAAGATGGAAAACTTCACTGTGAATCGGAATTTGCCCTAGAGTCTCGTAGTGCTGTGTGGTAGTCGATATTATTTCTGCCGAGCCATAACTATTTTAGTGCACCGGATGCATGTCACATGGTCATTTGCTTATTAGGAACTAGTTCCCCTTCGAACACTATATATATATATTATATAACCGATTTGGCGAGGATACCTGTGTAAATTGTACCTTAAAACAGTCGGCTACAATAAATGCCTTCGTGATAAGCTTCGGTAGGGATCAGTAAAGAGGATTTACTTGAAGAAACAATCTAGTCAGCAATTCACACTCTTTTCATTTGCATATCTATACATATACACCACCCTTCAACCACAAAGTCCCTCCCTAATAAACCTACGCCATCCCTCTCATCAACTTACCACACCTCCACTTCCAAACCCCTTTTTACCCCCTCCTATCTTTTTCATTTTTCTCTTTTCTTCTTTGCCCGTGTCATAGCTTTGCAAATTTCTAGTACTTTCTTTTTATCGCCAAAAAAAAATTCAGTGGAAAAAAAATTTCATAGAAAAAGCATCAAAAGGAGAAAAAAAAAATTTAGACAAGAAAAAAAAAAGAAAACGAGTAAATTGTATATAGTTGTTAGTAATTCCTCAAGTTTGTTTCAAGTTTATACAGATAGACCCAGTGATTTCGTTGAAATTCCAATCAGAGAAACCAAGAAACCACATATTCGACAAACAGAATCATCAAAATGGTCAAAGAATCCAAACTTTATGACATCTTAGGAGTAAGTCCTTCGCTGTCTGATTCCGATTTGAAAAAAGCCTATAGAAAGAGCGCTTTGAAATACCATCCAGATAAAAACCCTTCCCCAGAGGCTGCTGACAAGTTCAAAGAAGTATCCCATGCCTACGAAATATTGTCTGACTCTCAAAAGAGAGAGATCTACGACCAATACGGTGAAGAAGGTTTGAACGGTGGAGGCCCAGGTATGGGTGGTATGGGAGGCGGAATGGAAGACTTGTTCTCACAATTCTTCGGTGGAGGAGGTGGTGGCTTCGGTGGCCAACGTAGTAGGGGTCCTGCCAGAGGTAAAGATATAAGACACACTATAAGCTGCACTTTAGAAGAATTATACAAGGGTAGAACCGCCAAATTGGCCTTGAGTAAAACTGTCTTGTGTAAGACTTGTAATGGTAAGGGTGGTAAGGACGGTGCCGTTAAGAAATGTTCTTCATGTGGTGGTCAGGGTGTTAAGTTTGTCACCAGACAAATGGGTCCTATGATCCAAAGATTCCAAACCACTTGTGAAGTTTGTAGCGGTGAAGGTGAAATTATCGATCCAAAAGATCGTTGTAAGACTTGTTCCGGTAAGAAAACCGTCAGCGAGAGAAAGATCTTGGAAGTTCATATTGATGCAGGTATGAAGGCCGGTCAATCTATAGTATTCAGTGGCGAGGCCGACCAACTGCCTGATGTCATTCCAGGTGACGTTGTCTTTGTCGTTGACGAGAAACCACACGACTTATTCACCAGAAAAGGTGACGATTTGTACTACGAGGCCAAGATTGATTTGTTGACCGCCTTGGCAGGTGGTGAATTTGCCTTCAAACACATCAGCGGTGAATACTTGAAGATCGACATCATCCCAGGTGAAGTCATTGCTCCTAACAGTATCAAGGTGATCGAAGATAAGGGTATGCCAATCAGAAGATTAGGTGGATACGGTAATTTGTTCATCAAATTCGAAGTTGAGTTCCCAGAGAAGAACTTCACCTCGGAGGAGAACTTGAAATTATTAGAGAATGTCTTGCCTGCAAGAAAGCAAGTCAACATTCCAAAGGGTGCCGTTGTAGATGACGTTGTCTTGAACGAGGTTGATCCTTCCAAACATAGAGCTTCAGGTGCAAGAGGTGGAAACAATTACGAAGAAGATGACGATGCTGAAGGTGCTGGTCCAGGTGTCCAATGTGCTTCCCAGTAAGCGGCTTAAAAAGATCTCTTGTTGTTTAGTTTTGTATTTGGGCTTTCCTCTCTTGTATTTTCTCATACAATCGTTGTGGTAATTTTCCCATCTTTTGCAGGAACCAGATGCTCCCGTTTGGTTTTTGCTGTTGTAACTTATCAATTACTTCTTTAATATATACATTATTATATACATAGATATATGGTTCTTATTTGTGTATGAGATTTCCGATACAGAGATAACGATTATATATTTTCAATCATCATATATACATAATATTTCACCAATTTAGCTGTATTACCCATAAAACAACACCGAAACCCATATGACAAATGCTAGCCAAACTAACTCTAATGCAAAATCTATAAATGATCCCAAGATGAAGACGAACCCAAACAGAATTCCAATTTCAGTTTGTAGTGGTCCGGTCCATATAGAGATGGCTAATAGAGTGAACTGGAAGTAGTAGACCCAATTGGGTCTTGAGATATAGTAGAAGTCACTGAAGAGTTGGGAAGCTGGGAAATACGTGCTTGTGTATGAATAATAGTGGTGGAGCAAAGGGAATACCACGTTAAGTAGGTGCAAAGATAACAAAACCGCTTTTGAAGTGAAGGATATTGGCTTCTTGGTGACCGTGAGGTCTTCTTTTGTGGCAAAGGAGTCTCTTCTTCTCCTTCTTGGGGGAAGAGGTCCATCTAACAGTGGCTCCATTGAAGAACAAGGGCAATGATAGTGATGATGCGATGATGAGATGGTGTGAAATTTCTATAATAAATGATCAGAAGTTGAGAAGTTGACTGAAATCCGTATGAACCAACCAAGATTAAAGGGTACCTGATAACATGTATGTGCAGTTTGTAACTTTACGGCATCTCCACGTTCAACAGAAACCAGTGTACAACTACCCGTTGACTTTCTCTGGTTAGTGAAATTTCATCTAGCAAGAAATTAGTGCGCAGGTTTAAATATGAGTCGCTTATATTTTCTACATGGTGATCTTCACTAGGGGGGTCTAATTGATAGTTGATCTGATGGTTTCTTGCAAAGATGAACAGTAAGGGATAAAATATCACATGCTGATTGGAGAATAGTGGGAGGTAAAATTTATTTTCACTGGTGGCACCTTTTAATTAGAACATCTTGATATACGCCATCATGAGTATATCACATTCGAGACTATAAAGTAATCAGGAGACTGATAACTACAGTAACGATGATAATAACTATTATAATAACTATTATAACAACAATTTCAATGATATAGGTATAACAATTATTATAATTACAGATACAAAAATTTAATTATTGTTACGGTAACATTTATTATAACAATTATCATAACTGTAAGTGTAATAAATATAATAAAAATAAGTAATTATGATAAGTAATTAGTCTATAAATAATGCTCAACAGCAAAAACCAAGAAAATCAACAAAAGATAAAGATGCATAAATAGAATATTGTAGAGGTAGACGACCAACTGTGTCCCTCAAGCACTGTTCTCTCTGCGCTCGCTCCACTGACGGCCTTTCGAAATAACCAAATAAATAAACACGTTGCCCACGAGGCACAATCCAGCCATGAAGGTGTAACAGCCACCCAAAGACATGGCTTTCTCCATCTTGGACAACACGGCAACACCCACCAGGGACAGGGTGCATCTTGAGAAATTCACCAGCGAGGTGGCAGTGGAGGTCTTTGTAGGGAAGATGTCTATCAAAATTGTAGTGCACATGGTCACTGGGAAGATAGCCACGAAGGACATGAAGAAAGAGGACACAATCACTACCCCCAAGCCTGCTTTCTTCTCCAAAGTCCAGGCAAATATTATGGTGAACGCCGTCATACTGAAGGAGGGAATGACAAACATTTGCAATCTAGCCTTGAACAAGTTGAACCTTGGGGCGTCCTCGATGCCTCCAAACTTCAATTGGTACTTCTTCTGTTCCCATTGGTAGATGTAATCCAAGACTCGCCCACATACCATGGAACCGGTAAGCAGCCCAAGCCCCATGGGCAAGTAGAGCAAACCAACATGCATTGTCTTGAAATGGTACGAGTCTGTGAGGATCGTGGTGTACGAAGTCAAGGCCATGGTCCAGGTGGAGAAGACCAAGCTTGCCGGAAGCAAGGCACAGGCCACCTCGGGCAACACCATGATCTTGAACAGGGCCAAAACGTCCATCTTGCTGCTGCTTGGCAGCAACGACTGCACCTGGTTCAACCGGGTTCTCTGCTGGAAAAAATGCAAGTACGTTATCGGGGCCCTGTTGATCCAGTGCGGAGCACGCACCGAGAGGTTGCCCACGATGGACCGCTTGGTCTCTGGGAGAATGGCGATCAGAATGAGACAAGTTACAGAGGACAGGATGAGCAAGAACCAGAAGATGGCCCTCCAGCCGAATCTGGAGCTGGCCAACGCCAGCCCAATGAGAGCACCGAACCCTTGCCCGACAAGAGTGATCCCTTGCACGGCACCGACGTACGAGCCACGCTCTTTTCTTTGCGTGATGTCACCAACAATACCGGAGCTGATCGACACCACCGGAGCGATGCCACCGGATTGGAGGCACCTGAAAAACAAGATGAGCCAGTAGGCATTCAGCAACAGCAAGCCCAAGTTGGCACCCATGTAGATCACCAAGCAGAGCACCACGATGGGTCTCCTGCCAAATCTGTCCGCGAGATTGGACATGATCGTGGGGCTGAAGCCTTGGAAAAGCAAATACACCACCACGGCCATGTTCAGAAGCTCGTTGGTGGTGTGGAACTTGTGTCGCATGACGGGGATGATGGGGAAGAAGATCGGCGCCAGGATCAGTGAGAGCATCGCGATGAACGAGATCAACACCACAACACCGACTTTCTCGCCTTTCCTCAATAAAGTGTAGGGCACTTCTTCCTCGGCACCATCGTTCTCCTGCGTGGTGGCTCGCAGCGACATATTTGATTTCTCATCTGTGGCCCGTTGCCTGGCAGCTCTGGAATTCTGCTCCGATCTGGTGATCACCAACTCGGTCTCGTTGAAGATGTCGATGTTTGCCTCATGGCTGGCGCTGTCGCCCATACTGACGTCGTCGTTGTCCACGTCACCGCTTGACCGTTTTTCTCCACTGGACTTCAGATATATGCTCTGGGGCGGCAGCTGCAGGGGCGAGGAGCGCAGGAAATGCGCCAGTTTCGCCTTGATGAGCGTCTGGTCGGAGCTCTCGGTGTCCTCGCCATCGGTGAACGTGGAAATGGACACCACGCCGCTCGTGTCGGGCCCTCTTGTCTCGGCCACCACATCGGCGGACTGTGTATTGTGATGGACGGTGGGACCCTCTTGCGAGCCCACGTCGGTTCGCAACAACTCATGAGGTCGCTCACTCTCAGGTTGCATGGCAGCAGTGTTTAATATATACCTCTAGATGTATATACACACTATATACACACAGCTGTCACAGGATATGCCTCACTAGAATGTGTGATAGAGTGGGGTTTTCACTTTTATTCAAAATATGTTTTTTTTTTTTAAGTACTTGCGCTTACTGTCTTAAGAGGAAAATTTCTTTTTCATTCTCGGCTTAAAACCGTTTTTTTTTTTATTCGGAGTTGTTTCTTTATAAGAACAAGAAAACCGTTTTAATACCGAGCTCCAAAACGGTTTTCATCACGGCGAGATGAGATCTTCAATTTTTTTGATGAGCTTTTTATTGTGAAAAAAAAAGGAGTAAATAATGCACAGCACAGGAAAAAAGGGATAAGAATACAAAGATAAATGTGCAAAAAGGTGTAGTCTATTAGGATAGTGATATGATACATAGAGTATACATTGCGGCAAGCGTTGGGACACACTATTTTGGCGGGTTCTTAGGGGTCATGATCATGAAACTGACGTCTTGTTTCGATTTCGAGTTGACTCCCTCTTGAATTCGTTGTCCTGGAACCGCCGTGAGGGGATCGCCCAATTTTTGGTACTTCTCCGCTTGATGCTGCTGGTGTTGGTGGGCACGCACTTGTTGCTGCAGCTGCAGCTGCTGTTGATGTCTTTTCTGCGGTGGGTAGTGCAGCTGCTGCGGTTGCGCCTGCTGTTGCGCCTGCTGTCGTCTATATTGCGACTCCACATGTGGTGACACCGCCCGGTACATGGGCGAAGCGTTGTGTGGCACCGCTTGCACTATGGGGTACCCATACAGGGGCTGTGGGCCTTGGAAATGCGATGCCATCTGGTGGGGCTGCGAGTACAGGAACGGGGCCGGGCCTTGCGGCAGTGGGATCGCATTAAGCCGCGCATGCGGGTGCGGGTACCCCTCGATGCTGTTCACATATACGATCTGGGCGTTGGGAGGTGGCCGGTACAAGAGTTGCGAGTTCGGCATCATCAGCGCAGCTGGCTGGCCAGCGCTGGCGGTAACTTTCGGCGGCACTGGATTGCTCATTTGCTGCGGCATCATATGCATATACTGCTCTTGGCCCGGTTCAGACGACGGCGACCCAATGATCTTGTGCCTCGAGTGCCGCATGCTGTCGGAATGACTTCTGCTGTGTCTTGGCTGCAATCGTTGACGGTATGCCTGGCTCTGTGCCTGAGCCTGGAGTTGTGCCTGGGCATGGGCGTGTGCCTGCTGCTGCTGCTGCATTTGGAACTTGGCCTGGGCCAGTGCCTCCATCCCCCAATGTTTTCTTCTCTTATGGGCATGTCTTTGCTGAGAAATCGATGCCTGCATCGACCTTTTCAACTGATCATACTCTTCCACTTGCTCCTCCTCATACTCTTCGTCCTCGTCGCCGTCTTCGTCGTCGTCCTCGGAGTCGTCTTCTTCTTCTTCGACGTCAACGTCCTCTTGTGGCCTGGCCACAGTCGGCTTGCCAAGACTCTGGGTCCGCTCGTGTTTCTGCTGTGCCTCGTGTTTGGGCTCCTTTTCGGCCAATTTCACCGGCGATTTCGCACCTTTCGACCCGGTCCAATTCTGGAACTGGTAGTTTATCTTCTTGTTTGCGGATGCGTTTGGAGGCAACAGGAGCTTGAACTTCGACATCGACAGGAATTGACGATGCTGGTGACTTTCACGCATGGGTGGAGCAGACGATTGCCGTGGAGGTGGCTTGATCACCAAGGTGTCCGAACCGGTGCTCGTGCGCTCCGCAGGGGTCTCGACCAGTCGGGCAGGAGTCTCAGGGGTGGGCACAGCCTGTTGGATCTTTTTGATCAGCTCCTCTGCCGGCTCTGCAGAATTCAACAACATCAGAATGGAACTCGGGGCCATTCCATATTCCTTTGCTAGTTTTATCAATTCAATTGACCTGGCCAAGTTCTCCTGCTTCAACTTCTCCCTCTTCAATTTCTCTTGTTCTTCTTTCAAGGCTATTATCGACAGAACTGTGGCATCGTTGTGCCTCATATTCAGAGGGAAATCAGATGGCTTCAAAACCCCGTTTTCACCGAAAATCAATTGTGTCAATGACTGAATAAAAGAATTGTCTTGTCGCACTATCTGTTTTTTTGCTGATCTTTCCTCATCTCTGCTCTCATCTTTATTGTCTTCCCCTTTCTTTTCTTCATCTTCTTCTTTCGAGGTCGGTGATACGTGCACCACTGGGGACTTTGCTCGTTTCCTCAGTCGCCTAGCCTCTCGAGAATTTTCTTTTTTTTCTGTGACTTCAACCTCTTTCTTACTGCCAGCTTGCTCATCTTGGTCTTCTTTGGGACTACCACTCTTCCTGTTGCCAGCTCTCCTTTCACCAGACGACTGCCCAAGACTGCTCATCTAATAGTAAAGTTCTTGTATATCACAGGAGGTAGTACTGTATTTCTCCGTTTTACTTCCCAATGTTGGCTCTGTTTTTTTTTTGCACACAACGAGTTACTTTGTTAGCTTTTCTTTTCTTCCCTTGATTCACTGTGCCTGGTTTCCCTTTTTTTGAAGTATTTGATAAAAGATATGAAGACACCTCTTGTTCTTTAAAAGGGGTTCTTATTTGATGAAAGTGGTCGTTAACCTAGTGCTGTGCTTGACTCAATCGAAAGAAATGATGAGTTGTTCCAATATGAGAATAGGTGTCTTTTATTAATAGTAAAATTGTTCAAAGTTTTCGTATTTTTCACAACGAACAAGTGCATTACGATGAATGATCCGCAAATGGTAAAGGAAAACAATAATAAACCACAAGCCAGAGTGAGTCTATGCAAATAATAAGGGAGTGCTTTCGGGGAGACTGCAGAATGTAGTTAGAAGGCAAGGTATTGATTAAATCTGCGATGATCATGGTAAAAGGGTAAAAAAAGTAAAGAGGTTAAAAAAAAGAAGTGAAAAAAACACAAACATTGGAAAAAATCAGACAAAAATGTGAGACAAACGTGAAACCTTGAGGTTTTAAAATCAGACATCTTTTGAAGTAGGGGAAACGCTGCAAAAGGCAAAAAACAAGTGAAGAATATACCCTCCGGTTAACGGTTGTCTGATTTTCAAATGCAGGAATATTATAATGGAGAAGAAGTCGAAATTAGACGTGTGAACTACAGTCTTAAGGAACCAGAACCTTGTAAATCGTGTCTCTTTATTACCTACTAGTTTGTCTTTCACAGGCTAGACAAGGATCTGATTATTCATACATCGGCGTACCTGAAAAGGAAAATTAGCTTGAAAAAATCAACTATGCACTTGACAAAATACTAAGCGCCGGCGAAATTTTTTGATTAAGTGATAGATAGAGGTGGACTCATAGATATCTGCATTGTTTCTTATTTTGTTTTATCTTTTTTTCAATGTCGTTCAGTTTGATCTTCTGGTTCATATATGTACAACCTTTTAATTTTTGTCTAATTGTCACACAAGGACCATCCGGTGTTCTTTACAATACTTGCTGTCCTCCCAGCTTTCATTGGCGAACCACCACCACCATGTTCTCTGTTTTCCTATTTTTTTAACATAACTTCCCATTAAAACCATACCGATTCATACGTATTGTATAGTTCGCTATTGTTGGTTGGCTTGAATAATGGAGATGCATTGGCACCCATTCCAAGATGCTTAAAACAATCTAGTATCAGTGTTGCGCACCAAAATGTTTCACTTACACCTGCAAGCACCAGTTTAAGTCTGAACTAAAGTCTTTGTTTCTCAATTTTTTTTTTTTGCTTCTGAACGGCTCACAGGAGGACCCCTTCAACTAGCAGTTTTTTTATTTAAGACCTCAAAAGACAATTCGTAAAATCATTTCTTGGAGGAACAGAGACAAAGGAGATACGACAAAACTCAACAAAAGATACATAGCTCAACGTGTTAAAAATTGAAGTCGTTTCCATAATTAAGGCGTCTCGTTTATTTGAAGTTCTCGAATCGCTAATAAGGTTTGATTCGTGATAGTGAGAAGGAAAAACTTGAACAGAAATAGCTACATTGGCTATAATATAATAAATAAGCTTTCTCCTCAAATGTGAGTGCAAGGAACTAGAGGACAACAAAGCTAAATTTCCGGGAGTATACTCAATTTAGGATTTTGGTCTAATTTAGCTTCCATTTTACATTATGTAAGGCGTGGAGTGATTTGGCTTTTTATTTTTTTTTATCTATGGCCTCGGTAACTAGATGATCAATTTTTGTGCATCTGTCCTGTTCTGCGTCATTTCTCATAGCCCACTAATTCTGAAAGATGTTTTTCAACTACTTGTTCTTTTCTTCTACAATTAATTCACTGTCTATCTTTCACAGTTTGATCGATCTTGCCAGATATATGCGATTCATTTGGTTTTGCCTTATTTCTCGTTTTTCGTACGAGTGCTTTTTGAAATTTTCAGTTTAAAAGAAGATACCATTGATGGGAAAATCGTATAATCATCATGGATTATTCCGCACCCTGCGAACTCTACATATTTAAAAGTTCCTTCATGTTTGTGACTGTTCCCTATTGATGCAGTTGAACTCGGAAGGAAAGAATCTTCCATGCTGTGCACTCGGATTTGCAAGAGGAACAGGCTTACGTGTCTTTCTATGCATGTCTCTCTTAGTGCTCAGCTAGATTGATGTCTTACATGCTTTGCAAAGCAATCTACGATTCGTAATTACGCAATAGTTAAAAAGCATATGGATATTTCAATTTAAGCATTCAAAGTGCATAAAAAGAATAGGCAAGATTGTCTAAGTATAAAAAAAAAATGGTAAAAAGCAGTATACAAAAAATATGCTGGAGTATATGGGTAGATTATAAAGTAAAAGAGACCAAAGAAAGATGGATTGAAGAAGAAGATGAAAAACTTCAATGAGGAAATAAATTCCAACATCTCAACCTTTCAAGACCTCTAATTCACCTCTTTGATTTTCTTCAATCCTTTACTTATAATCAAATTCTCCAAAAAACATATAGGGTAATCGGTGTTGTGATTGTCTTGTGGAAATGAAAGGGCAATACTAAAAAAGAGACGGTATTAAAAAAAACGTATAATGTAAATCTTGAAGCATCTTAATTGTAAAGTACAAATTTGGCTTTACCCTTTGTGACACCAACGGTACAACCGTCGGCCCCGTCACCATTATACTTACCGTTCTCGTATTTACATGTTCCACTGACAACGGAGTCGTCGTCGTAGGCAACAATCTTTACGTTGAAATTCAGAGCCTCATAGTTGTTTGGGTTTGGAATCAACGACAAGTAGGCAATACCGTCGGTGGAACCGGCACCAAAGTTCAATGGGGCCCAGTTACCGATGGTGCCGGATTCGTCACCCCAGACACATCCGTCTTCCCAAGAGATACCGGCATTGTTTACGTAGTATTGAGCAGAGGTGGATCCACCCTTCCATTTGTAGTAGGTGTTAGAGTCAACGGTGGTCAAGACAGATTCTCCTCCGGCATCGACTACAGTTGGGATAACCATGTTCTCGGTACCTGGGTAATCGGTTCTACAAATGGCAACGGATTCGTCGATCTCGGAAGTGACGTAGGCCACGTCGACACCCCACTCACACAAGTAGTCGGAGTCGGATGTCTTGACCAAGTAACCGTCTTTACACAACAAACCACCGATAGAAACACCGTTGGCTGGTTGGTTGCTTGGCCATTGGGTCTTGGACATACCAGATTGGCAGGCGTAGGAACAGTAGGAACCTTCCTTACAAGAACCTCCAGTGGAGCCGTCGGAGTTCTCGATACCAGAGAAACCACCGAAACCTAAGTGGTCCAAAGCGATGACACCTTGGCCACTTGGGAACTCAGAACACTTGATGGTGTTGTCTTCGAACTTTTGCGATGGCTCCTCGTAGGCGGACAAGTCACCGGAAATACCATAGGAAGAGCTGGTGGTGTGGGTGGCAGAGGCACTTGACGAAGTTTGCGACAGAGTGCTGGAAGAACTCGAGCTGGAAGAACTTGAGGAACTCGAGGAACTTGAAGTCGAGGTGGTGGTTGGAACCGAGGAGGTTTGGGTGAGTTGAGTGGTGGAGAAGTAGGTGGTGGTCTCCTCGTCTTGAGATGAAGTTGGGACAACAGAGGCGGTGGAGGTGGCTGAGGCAGCAACGGTCTCACCGTCTTTGTTCACAGTGACGGTGACATAGACGTAGTCGTAGGCAACAGCACGCTTGTGCAGGTGGTGCAGGTGCTGTGGAGCTGGAAGGGCCAAAGCTGAACCGACCATGTAGGCGGCAATAGCTAAAACTGTGCTTTTGGAAAATAACATTTCTATATGTCTATTAGTATATTGATGAGAAGGTGAATTGGAAGGAGAAGTGATGGAACGTTGATAAAAGTGCAAATATGAGCCTTAAGCGAATGAACAAGCAATTGAATGGGTGAAAATGAGTAAAAATGAATGAAGGAATGAGTTGAGTGGACAAGTCAATTGAACTAAGTAGTCACTTTCAGTATAATATCAATGAATCAATGAATCAATTATTCAATTATTCAGTAATTCAATTATTCAAGTGCCAATTGCTTTCTTATGAATGACCCATCTTGATGCCATGCCGCCTGAGTTATGTCCACTACCTAGTAACAGGTGTTGAATCCAAGTCAACCATATCCCCCCTGGCCCTGAGTTTGACACCATAAGGAGAAAGAAAAATTTTAAGGGACACAAAAATAGAACACAATGGAAAAAGGTGAGGCAAAAATAGAATCAGCTCAGAGTCGCGAGCTAGACAACAGCTGCAGCAAAATGTTTTGGCAACCAGACCCATTGGAAGGCAGGAAAAACGCGCTGGACACGAACGGGATGTTTACTCTTTCCCGTTTCGGCCAGTTTCACCAGGAGCGCGCATTCCTCGAAAACACGAAACGCTAGGGAAAAAGACAAAAAAAGTGGAACTTGCATGAAAAAGGGCAAATCTTCCTAATCGGGAGAATTCATGGAACTTGCCTTTTTTTTTTATACTTGTCTAGCCTCCCCTTTTTTTCCCCCTTTCCTTTGTGTCTTGCAGTGGAATGCTCTCTCGTAAAGTGAGGATGTTCAATAATCCGCAACAATATGAGTGGTCTCTGTTCTCTGTGCTGTACTCTGGCTTCATATTCAATGAGTGGTCTCCAATATCAAAGTATTTGGTTATAGCTTCATTAACCTCTGATATGACTCTCTGGTAATAGATCTGTTTTGTGTTCGTAAAGAAAAATAAATCTTGTTTCACTATTTTTTTGTGTCTTTTTCCGGTCCTTGACTATGGTGGTTCAATCTGAGTCTTGGGTATCATATTCGAAATCATTCGTCCATTCAATTTTACTTCCAATATTCTATCGGTCATTTACTCGTGCTTGATATCACAACGTTCATGAAATCACGTAGCCCATCTACTTCTCGATACTGAAAAAAAAATCAACTCAATACATACCTTTCAGATTTCTTGAAGATTATCTTTCACTTTTCTAATTAACTCTCTTGATTGACGAATTTGAAACAAATGGTGGACACACAAATTAACTAGGGTAAATCGTTTGTTCTTATTTGAATTCAGGCTAATAAAGGAGTGTAAATAGTTGGGAATTCGGTCGATAAGATGGTCTTTTTGATAAAAATTTAAAAAAAATGTGTTGACTATTGAAATAATTTCAATTATAAGATGATGTAGATATCGAATAAATATATATATCCAAGGAAAAAATGAAAATGTGAAATAAACAAAAAGGCAAGGAAAAAATAAAAAATGGAAAAAAAAAAAAAAAAAAAAAAAAAGACAAAAATTAAACAATTTTTGA
>JANBXG010000029.1:0-71919 GCA_024271865.1 Nakazawaea ambrosiae
TTCCTGATATTGTCCCAAATAAAGCTGAATCCCTTCCTCGATGTTGCCTGTCCTCAATGTGTCTTCCTCTTTTTATACTTTACTATTTTTATATTAATTGTACCTATGCCCTATGCCCTATACCTTCAACATTCCTGAAAATGTTTGTAATCAACAAATGACAAACAAACAGGCCAAGCAAATCTGGGGGACCACATAAGGGGAATTCAAGCCAACACCCTCTCGCTTAAGCTGACGAGGTAATTTCTTCTAGGGGGACTTTCAGGGGGGTTACAAAGAAAAAAAATTCAGCTACACAAAAAATCCAAATTGGGAAATTTTCAACTGATAGATACACTCAACTAAAAAGGATGAGTACAACTAGGACATGAGAAGGCGCAGAATATCAGGCCACCTCAAAATTTATCTTTGATACTGGTTTCACCTCAATTGTCTGATCTATCTTGCAATCCACCATAAGTGGCTTTGAGCTCAACTGCACCCTTGCATTTACTCACAGATCGTACTGGTTATTCACTACTACCATCAAGTCCAAATGTTGTTTAGAGGAACTGCAGTTCATAGGCTCAAGTCTAATACAAACCATGCTTCAATGAACACAGGCTTACAGCGTGTTGACCTCAGAAACAGATTACAGCCTATTGGATATGCCTTGTACTTCTGATATCCACAAAAGCACAGTCACAATGAAAGAGGTCGATTTTAACTGCCTGTTTGGGTATAGGCACAAAAAAGAATTCATAAAAAACCCCCCCGAAGTCAGGTCAAAAAAATTGTGTTGGAGTAGTTCATGGTCATTTCAAACTCAATATTGAGTTCTAAAGAATCTAATGTCATGGATCATTCTATTTGTTTGCAATCATCACCATTACCATTACCTTTCCACCCAACACAGTAATTTTTGAAATGGCTCCAAAGTACTTCATATGCTAATTATAAGTGGGATCAAATTGACCAAATCAAAAGATATATAATATTATGGACATGGTTGTCTCTTAACTGTCCTACACAACTCATCAATTGATGAATTACTGTCGTACTTGGTCCTTTTTACAATATCACTGATTTGATTGCCGTTCATAATGTAACGAGTTAAAATCATTAATTGGTATAAGGCTTTTTTGCCTGAGTAAGAGACCTTTAGTCTTTCTCTGTAGACAGAAGCTTTGGTCTTGATTATCTCTTCGATCTTCCGGTTGATATCCACATTCCATTCTTCTTCGGGACGGTTCCAATTGGGGTCAACTGGATGTTCAATAAACTGGAGGACTACCGGAAAACCACACTATTTAAGATAGTCACCAAAAAATTCAAAAAAGTTCTCAACGGGAATTCTTTTCTTTGCGTCTTCCAACTTGGAAGAATCGTTGAATGTATTTTCAATAACGTTAGACATTTTTTTGTTGTTGATTGCACGTTATTGATATTTCAGTCGGTATCTGGGTCACTAGCTAGTTGCTGATGAAATCTTATTGGAGGCACCGAGTCAATGACAGGGGCATCTTGCCGTTTTATTAGTTTTGTTCAATCGTTAGAAAAGTTCAGAAACCAAATTTAGATTTATTTTGGATAAAATATACAATCAAGAATCGCTATAAAATTACTCCCATGAAGAGCTTGATTATACTCTGTAATTGAAAAAGGGTCTTTTTCTTCAACATTTCCAAGAATGCTTTATCTCAATAATTCATGATTATAATCGGACATTGAGTTTTGAGAGCTTTTTTTTGAAGAAAAATGATACCTCAAGAGAGTCTAAGGTTGTTGGAAGGATAAAACTCGGAGATTTTGGTCGTTTTGATGGATCTTATTTTCTTGGTATTATATGATCTCCCAGAAACAAATAATCACTGATCTCAAGATTCATTAATCTTTCCATGAGTATCACATCACAGTCTTGGGCCAAAAAGCGGATTTGTAAATTTTTTTAAAGGCAGAAACTACAATAAAACATACTAAATGCCGCTTTCCCCTTATTTTTGAGCTATTTTCAGTCGTAGCCATTTTGGTGATGAACATTATTTTTCTAATTGCCATAATGAAAGCAATGTCATTCGTTTATCGAAGGGTTCTACAATCAAGCCAAAATAAACATTACAACAAAGCAACATTTTATATAAAATCTATATAGAACAACATTACTAAAACAAAAATGGCTAAAATCAAAATGATCAAAGATGATAAGTAATGACAATTGACAATTCTCACCGAATGGATCTTTTTTGAGGTAACCTTACAGGAAAATTTCACTAGATTTTATGTAATGAGACGATCATCTTTCATGAAAATAAAGTTCATCAATAATTTATTGAAAAACGTCGTAGTTGCGATTTGTATATTGATAGAAAAGAAAGATACTGAATATTCAAGAGTCAACTAGAATCAATTTATGAAGACTTCAGGATAATAAAGCTCTTTCATGGCCTCCAACTCGCATTAGTACGTTATTGTTCATAATTATCCCGAAACAGTTGAAAATATTGGCTTAATAATCATGTTGAATCTTTTAAGGCTTTTCAAGTGAATTGATTTGTCTTCCACTTTTTTCCGAGCAGAGTGGTTATTCACTAAATGTTTGCTTTGTAATAGGGAGATGATACATCTGATAATTAAGTCCCAGAAAACTTACCTAAGACTTGAGAATCTCTGTTAGTTTTAGCACTGCCCTGCTCCCATGGAGATAGTTTCTGCTTCATTGACCTGGGGGCGTTCATTCGTGTTAGACATTTTACATTGACGTTTTACTTGAACACTGCTAATTATGTTTGGACGTATGCACAAGAAGTCATTTTCTTCATTTTATGCTCAGTACTTTGGATGAGAAAAGAAATTATTTTACGGAACGGCAACTCCAAAGCTTCAAACAACAGGTCCTGAAACGGTAATCAAGGACGTAGACTCAAGCTTAAACAGGGTTTGAAGACAAGACATCCGAGATGCTTTTTACACGTCTTTCTTATATATCTCCTCCTGCGCATTATCTCTCAGACAACCTTATTTTAGTCGATTGGTTAATTTGTTTAAATATCTGGTTTGTGTTAGAAGGTCCCAATTGAAGGAAGGATATATCTTAGTAACTGAAGTTCGCTTTTTCAGTCATAACTTATCTTTATAGTGTAAAGAATTCGTATAAACCATTCTATTATAAATAAGTAAATCAAACGTTATACCTAAACATCTTGTTCATTCCAAATTTTAATAAATCTCAAAGATACAATTGTAATAAGTCTAGAAACAGGAATTCCTGTTGCTCCAATCAGAAAGAAAATGAATCTCCGGCAACAATCGATTACTCAACTGAATTATTATTTTTCTGTGGCTCTACTACAGAAAGACATGAAAATCAAGAATAAATTTAGTTTTTAGTAATGGAATCATTATGAACTCGGTGACCTTATTCTCGTAATGTAAACTATCCAAGCAAAGTATTCTCTTGCTGAGAAAATTCACCCATCTTTTGTTTATACACAAAACTAATTCCTATATTCTTATTTTCCAAAACCATGCACTCTTTGGAGAATTCACCCTCATTCTCCAGCAAAAATGGCGAGATCACTCATAGTCTCAAAAATTTTTCCAAAACAGTTATTCATGCAAGAACAGCATAAAGGGAGCTCAAACTTCAACTACTCTGTCAAGAAAACAGTGCGTGGGTTTTTGGACTTCTCTCACATAATCAAATTGAGTCACCCACAAACATAAATACCCATATAAAGCCAAAAAAAGATTCTACATTTTAGCTTCAAAACCACAGGAGAAATCAGTGAACATCCCCTTCAACAGATATGTATCAAGTCAACAATACTTTTAAATCTTTACAGATGTTTTTTCATTTGCTGAAACAGAAGAAAAGATTATACAAGATGGCGGATAGAACGAACTTTGAATAAATCATGATTCGTCAAAACCCAGAAAACTCGATAATGAAGACAGGAAAATCAGCAAAACAGCTTGTGAGAGTTACGGATTGTGAGCCAACCAAACACCAGACCGGTTAATTAGTCCGGTGCACTGTTATTGTTAAATTAACCCACAAAAACAATATTGAAAATCACCCTTTTGATCCTAAATCGTAGGGATATACAAGTTACAGATATTAAATAGTACTCAATACAGAAATTGAAATACATCGATCTCTATATGGGTAATAACAATGTTATGAATTCAAATAAAACAAAAGGTACAAAGTATGATTTGTGGAATTTTTATTGACTTTAATTATAACTTTTTTCGAAAATAAAATTTGACCTTGGGAACAGAGATATATCAAAAGCATTTACCCCAATCAGTGAATTGAAATCTGTATTCGTAGTAATCAGTTTCACCAATCTTGAATTTTACGGCTTCCAAGAAATTGCTTAAAATTTGAAAATGCTCCAATGATATTCCCATATTCAAGAGTGAACAGCCGTTATCCCTATTTTGAAATGATAAAGTTTGGAATGAACGCCAGGCAAGATCTTTCTCTGCAACAAAAACAATTCCATAATAGTGGCTTGCTTCTGGTAAAATGAGTTTTTCTTTGAACAATGATTATTCATCTCTCGTTTTGAAGAGTAATTGAAGATTTTCAAAAAGTACATCTACTTTTCACGTCGTTTTTGGATTGAGAATAATTATTTTAACTGAATTCTGCAATAGAAGTGAAGCAATAGGATGGGACTGAATGATAGCAACTGATCCAATCAAATGAAACGGGTTGTATTCTATGAAATCTGAACGGTTTACATCAGTCAATCAAGTTAAATAGTACGAAATCAAAAGGTCAACAATATTCAGTGAAAGAATTATTAAAAACTTAAATAATCATAAAAATCGGTTGGCAAAATTGAAGCATTTGCATTATAATCAGGGATAGAGAATAAAGCTCATTTCTCTTTTTTTAATTTATTATGGTTCGTAAATGCTGATTATGGCACTCTTCTTCTGTCACAAATGAGCTTTGGTTCTTTACAGAGATATTTAGTGGGCTGTGATTATATCACCATTTATAAGACTCACCCCTTCCCTCTGCACTCTTCAATCCATAGTTTATGAGCTGAGCGTTGAATTTTTGTTTATTTGATTGATATTCAAGTGTTACACTTTTGTTGAGTATAAATTCGATCTGATGTCAATCAAGAGATCTGGATTAGATGTGTTTTCGGAATTTATATGACGGCAATCTGGACTCGCGATTTTAGAAACATCGTTTGATTGAAAAAATATGATGTAGCAGGACAAATCAAGTTTAGGGAGTATTGAAAAATTGGAGTAAATTCGAGAGAATGGTTTGAGAGAGAAGTCAATTATTCAATGAAATCATTTACTCTCTCAAGGCAATCGGGGGGGTCTTCCGATTTGTAAGAATTTGTGAGATTTATTGACTTCAAGTTGCATTAGGTACCACCTTAAAGCCATGTTTCCCCTAAATATTTCTCATGTCACGATAACAAAAGAGGTTCATTGTGAGCTTAAGTTTAAATTAATTTGGACTAAATTTTTCATCTTCAGATATTTCATGACAAGAGGGTTAGGCCCTCCTGTCTTTTTTTGAATGTTAGAGGACAAACTACGGCTTTCAATATTTTTACTTGAGATCTGTCCAATGTACCTTCTGTCAGTCTATCTTCTCATACATGATAGCTTATGTGAGTTTTTGCATTGTGTGCACTACCACTTTGTCATATTGTATAAACTCCCAACAGAAGTTTCTATCTGGTAAGCTCTGAATACCATACTGATGGGGACACATCTTTCTGAAATTGTTCTGACACCGTCTCAAAGTTATCTTATGGGATCTATGATTATACATATTACGATACTAACTGTTAGCTTTTGAAGAAATTTTGATGAAAACTTTTTAGAACATAGATATATATATATTATATATTATATATTGCAAAAATAGGAACTGTGCATTAGGAAACTACGATATAATAAAAAGTATACGAAGGAGAATTTACCTTTCTAGTTAATTCATAGTGTCATATATACAGATCAGTGAGTCGCACACAGAACGAAAAATAAGTGGTGAACCTCTAGAAGTTGAGATGTGAGAGTTGTTCTGCTGATAAATCATTGTTTTATTGAGGTGCTACAAATTTAGGGACCACGTTGAAGCCGGTAGTAAGCCAACTAAAATGATAGAGTCAGTTCCCCACTTCGGTGAATAGTTCTACAGGCACAAATTCTCAGATGAATAAATACTTTTAATAAGTTATAAATAAATATATGTAGGAATAAATATGCTCTTCATTGAGCAGAAAGACTATACACAAGACTCACTTGAATAGAAACAAGAACCTAGCTGAACAAAAAGGCGGCATTTTTGTAGAAGTCCAACATTGGGTTTTCACCTTTTTGAGTAGTAGTAGCTTCGATGTCGGCCCATTGAACCAAAAAATCTCTATGTGAAGCGGTGTTGGAGACCTTTCCAACAACCAATCTATAAAGAGCTGAAGCAAGCTCGAAGTTTGTCGGGAACATGATATCGAAGTAGCCTTGCTGTACCATGTAAGTATCCATGGTGACCATTCTGTCGTTCAACATGGTTTGCACCACAGGGGCATTGAAACCAGGGATTTGATCAGGTAATACAGTAAAATCTGAGGCTAGCAATTGGTGTTCAGGAAATTTGTGCTTCAAAATATGGAAGAATTTCAACAACCTGGTAGGGATGTACTCTGATTCTGAAAGATTTGAAGAAAATGGGTTCAACCGGGTCTTGATCTTATTTTTCAAGAGATTTCTATGAAGTGGATGGGAACTTTGAAGTTTTTGCTTGGTCGAAGCGTTCAAGATGGAGAAGGAGGTCTTCTCTCTCAATGCCAAAAACAGCTCGGTCCACTGGTCAAGCTCTGGGCTGAAGAATTCTTTGAAATCGCCTTTGTCGTCGGTAATCACATAACCTTGATGGGGCTGTCTAGTGTCTACGTCATATTTGATAACGTCATGGGAGAAGTTATCAAACACTTCTAAAGCTACAAAGAAGCACGGATCGTTCACAGTTTCGTCCCAATGAAAGATGGACTTGTTGATGACCTCGATCTTGTCCAGATGTCTACCGTATTTTTTGGAGATTTGTTCTTTGGACAACTTGGAAGATATCTCAATGATCTTGTATTTGGTTCTTTCATACACTTCCGGCTGTTTCCTCTCGATGTAGTCCAAGACATTCACCATCAAGGTACCGTTTCCGCCTCCTAGTTCATAGATCAAGAGGTCTTTGTAGGGATACTGGTTCAACTTGTAGTTTACCAAGAAGTATCTGGCCAACAGCTCGCCGTAATACGGCTGGAAAAGCTCGGTAGGAGTGTGCCACAATTGCAAGGACGGCCGCTTCTCCTCCTTGCCCGTCTTCGGGTCAATGACATGGTGCGATTCGTCGTATTTCTGGTACGATTTCACCCAGGCGTCGACGAAGTCGTCCTGGGTTTGCAACGAATTGTACTCGAAAGGCTTGGATGGATGGTAAATCTCCACCTCTTTGCTGAAATAACCATATTTGGGGTTGTACAACGAGTCCTCGATGAAGTCACCGGAGCGCATTTTGAGGTTCTTGGGTCTTTTTGCGATGTTGGCGTTCTTACGGGAGAGGAAAGCCTTCTTGTATAGCTTGTCGAAGGTCGTCAATGGGTAGCTGTTGAAGGCTCTTTGCACATCGGCAGGCTCGAGCGAGTCGAAGCCGCCGGAGTCCCATATTTTCTTGGAGATCTCATGCATCTGCTGCTGTTCCTCTTGTGTTTCTCTCAATCTGTAGGTATAAGTCGTTGGGGTGATTGTGTAGTCGTGGAGGAGCTCCTCCGGCAGCGATTTGGCGGGGCCCTTCTTGGTGGTTTTTTTGGACAAATTGAAGAGCGATCTGGCGAGCCGCGGCAGTCGTACTGCGGTGAAGGCGGTGTTGGAGTTCCACATGGAGTGAGTGCAGTTGGGCAGTACAATTGGGCGGAGGGTTTGGACGTGCAAGTGTGCCTGTCGGTGTTCAATTCAAAAATAAAAGAGATTTTAAGTGAATTGAGGCTGTCTAACAGTTTAGCTGTCTGGTCCATGCTGCTCTTTTTAGCACACACGACCTTTTTCTCATCTTAAAAAAATTTCATATTTTATTTTTGACTTTTTCTCAGCGGTAAAAGTTATTGATCACTTTTAAGGAGCCAGTGGCAGAGAGATTGATCGTAGAGAGGGTCTTTTGCGATAACGAGAACAGCGGTCGTGGATAACAGACTGCGAGATTGCAACAGAACCGAAAAAACAGCGTCAGTATGGGAGTGCCAGCACTTTTCAGATGGCTTTCGAAGAAGTACCCGAAGATCATCTCGCCCGTGATTGAGGAAGAGACCCAGGTGATCGACGGCGTGGAGTATCCCGGGAGGTACGAGAACCCGAACCCGAACGGGGAGTTGGACAACTTGTATCTCGACATGAACGGGATCGTGCATCCGTGCTCGCACCCGGAAAACAAGCCCCCTCCAGAGACCGAGGAGGAGATGATGGTGGACATCTTCAGATACACCGACCGGGTGTTGAACATGGCGCGGCCGCGGAAGATCTTGATGATCGCCGTGGACGGCGTGGCGCCGCGGGCCAAGATGAACCAGCAGCGGGCAAGGCGGTTCCGTGCCGCACAGGACGCCAAGCTCCAGAACGAGGAGCGGGAGCGGCAGGTGCAGGAGATGGAACTGCGTGGGGAGGTGATAGAGGACGTGATCAAGGGCCGCAAGAAGTGGGACTCCAACGCGATCACGCCGGGGACACCGTTCATGGACGTGTTGGCGGAGAGCTTGCGGTTCTGGGTGAGCTACAAATTGAGCAACGATCCGGGATGGGCCAACTTGCAGGTGGTGATCAGCGATGCCACCGTGCCGGGCGAAGGAGAGCACAAGATTATGAACTTCATCCGGTCGCAGCGGACGGATCCGGAGCACGACCCGAACACCAGCCACTGCATCTACGGGTTGGACGCGGACTTGATCTTCTTGAGCTTGGCGTCGCACGAGCCGCACTTCAAGGTGCTCCGTGAGGACGTGTTCGCCCAGGACAACAGGGCCATGCGGTTGAAGGACCAGATGAACCTCTCGGAGCTGGACAGGCTGGCCATTCAGGAGATGGACAGCAAGAAGCCGTTCTTGTGGCTCCACACACACATCTTGCGGGAGTACTTGGAGGTGGAGCTCAACATCCCCAACCTCCGGTTCCCCTTCGACTTGGAGCGGGCCATCGACGACTGGGTGTTCATGTGTTTCTTTGTGGGCAACGACTTTTTGCCGCACTTGCCCTCCTTGGACGTGCGCGACAACGGTATCGACATCTTGGTGAACATCTGGAAGCGGTTGTTGCCGCAGTTGAAGTCGTACATCACCTGCGACGGGAACATCAACTTGAAGGCAGTGGAGAAGCTCTTGGAGGGCTTGGCGATGCAGGAGGATGGCATTTTCCGCCGGCGGCAGGAGCGCGAGAACCGGTACCTGGCGAACCAGAAGCGGCGCCAGACCGAGAGCGTGGGCACCGATCTCAGCAGCGTGCGGAGAGTCTTGCCGGCCAGCAAGATCCAGGACAACCTCACCAATGCACAGGTGTACAGCACCACCACGGGCAAGAACGTCACTGCAGGTTTGAAGTTGAATCACCGGCAGATGGCGCAGCTCAACAACGAGATCACGATGGCCGGCTTGGACGGGAAGAGCGTGGCCGAGGTGATCACCAAGAAGAGCGAGGCGCTGGCTGCGGACACGAAGGACGACGAGAGCGACTCGTACGACCCCGAGGCGGCTCTCGGGGTCGAGGTGGGCGAGACGGGCGACGCCGACAGCGAATACGAGCCGGAAAAGACCGTGCCGTTGGACTTGCAGAAGAACGACTCCAACATGAGTGCCGCAGCGGCATTGAAGCTGAAGTTGTTGGCGGGAGCGGGCGACAGTGCTGCTGACAAGAGTGCCAGCGACAGTACCAGCAGTACAGCGGGCGAGAAGAGAAAGCTGGAGCCCGCTTTTGTCGCTGAGTCACAGGATGCAAACGGCGACACCATTAAGATGTACGAGCCAGGGTACCGGCAGCGGTACTACGAGCAGAAGTTCCACTGCCAGAGCGAGGAGGAGATCCGTGCCAAGCGCAAAGACGTGGTCAAGTCGTACATCGAAGGTGTCTGCTGGGTGTTGTTGTACTACTACCAGGGCTGTCCGTCCTGGAACTGGTACTACCCTTACCACTATGCGCCTTTTGCGAAGGACTTCGACGACTTGAGCGGCATCGAGGTCAAGTTCCAGTTGGGGAAGCCTTTCAGACCGTACGAGCAGTTGATGTCGGTGATGCCGCTGGCCTCAGGCCACACGTTGCCTGACGTTTTCACACCGTTGATGAAGGACCCGGACTCGGAGATCATCGATTTCTACCCGGAGGAGTTCGAGATCGACATGAACGGCAAGAAGATGTCGTGGCAGGGGATCCCATTATTGCCCTTCATCGACGAGCAGCGGTTGTTGAAGCTGGTTCAGGCCAAGTACCCATTGTTGACGGAGCTGGAGACAGAGAGGAACACCTTGAAGCAGGATGTGTTGTTGGTGGGCCGTCTGAATAAGAACTTTGACAAGTTCAAGAGCGCCATCTACGACGAAAAGGTGCAAGAGTTGCACTTCAAGTCGCGGAAGACCGGATTGGCGGGCAAAGTGTACCAGCATGCGAAATTCGACATCGATGGCGTGACCAAGTTCCGCTTGAACCAAGGCGACTACACGGACGTTGACAACAAGTCGATTCTTGTGATGGGGTACCAGATGCCGCCGAAGAAGACACCAGGGAAGTCGATGCTCTTGACCGGGTTCGTTCCGCATTTGAAGATGTTGACACAGGAGGACAAGGACTCGTTGATCTACGGCCGTGGTGGTGCCAATTACAGATACAGAAATCCCAAATTCGATGGAGGCAGCAAAGAGACCGATTTCAAGAAGAATATTGGACCTTTTGGAGAGTCGATGTACACTTTGAGAGTCGGTGGATACAAAGGGTGGACGCAGGTGTTTGCACAGCAGTTGCAACTGCTGCAACAGCCTCAACAGTATGTTCAGCTGCAAAACGATGGTCACGGGTATCAGAATAACGGGTATCAAAACAACGGGTATCAAAATAATGGGTATCAGAATAACGGGTATCAAAATAACCGGTATCAGAATAGTGGATATCAAGGCAATGGATATCAAAACGGATACCAGAACCAGCAGAACCACCATTCTGGATACCAAAACAATAGATATGGGAACAACAACTACAACAGAAACAACTACAACAACGGTAACCAAGGATATCGGAATAACCACAATTCTGGTTGGAACAATTCCAATAGTGGGAATGGAAGATATAGAGGCAACTCGAGGTACTGAGCTTGGGGGGTTATTGTGTGGGGGTTTATTTATGTATAGTAGGTGATGATTTTACTTAAGCTGTATAATAAAGATTGACGTTAGCAGAGATGTAGGGATGTAGCGATGCAGGTATATAGCGATGTAGGGATGTAGCGAATAGGCAGAGAGCTGTAATTAAATGACAATGAGAAGTGGTGGAACTGTGCCATTGCTGTGCCATTGCGGCTCCACTGTGGATGCCTTATCTCCACCATCACTGCCAGCCGCAGAAAAGCTTTCTTGCCGTCGTGCAGCGAAAGCCACTATTTACCGAATCAGGAAATCAGAAACGTCGTTCGATGAAAAAGATCAACACTCGTTTTCGCAGTTTGGGCGGTAATTAAAGCGGTGATTAGTGAGCAATAATTAGTGAGCGATAATTAGTGAGCGGGTGGTGAAGGTTGGAGTAACGTGATAATTAGTAATTGGAGAGGGGGTGGTGAGTGGGCAATGAAAGTGGCAGCAAGTGACTAATGAATGTGAGCATAAATGACTTCTGCCAGATCTCTGCATATCTACTGCCCACTGTCCATTACCAGATCCCAGGTCCATGTCCATTGCCTGTCCATTTCCAGTGCCCTGCCTCACTCCTCCATTCCCCGATCTCTACGAAAACATTGTTGACAATCTCTATACAAACTAAGGCTGACTCCACCTGAATCTTTTTCTAAGCACCCAAAGGAGAACCAATGGGCTGTACTGAGCGAGATCCACGCCGCAGTGCACGTCCTTTCTGGAGTGGGCCTTGAGTGGGAGGAGTTGTGCTTTTTTCGGTGTCTTTCTGATTCTCGATCCGAGTCTAAATCTGAATCTCCATCTCGTTCTTACCACTCCTAATCTGTGTATTCCCATTCCCATCTCCTCGCATTATTCTTCCCCCATTCCCCAACTATCCATTCCCTCCCCTCCACTTAATCCCCTTGGACCTCCCGTTTCGTTTCAAAACTGTCAACTTTTTTTCTCTATTTTTTTTTCCTCCTTTTTTCTTCCTTTTTCCTTTTCTCTCACTTTTATAAAACCTGATCATCGATCTGTTGGACACCAGAAGACGCCATCAGGACCCCGCCTGTCATTATTAGCATTGCGAACACCCCGGTCACGACCACCAGCGACACGCAATTGATCCACCACAGTTTTGAACGGATTAGAGTTGATTGATTGACTGATCGAGCGGTTGAAATAAACAGCACACAGGATAAAACAACAAAGCAGATCGATAAGACTTATTGAAAGGTAGCACTAAAGCATTAAATCGGATCAAAGGACACTAGAGGACATTGACTCTCATCAATTAATATCAGTCAATATCAAATCACAACAAATCACAACAAATCACATCAAATAAGATCTAATAACATCAAATCACATCAAATCACATCAGATCAAACCTATCCACCCACACTAACCTCCTGAACATCAATCCTCCCTACTTACCACCCTGCATTCATCGCATGTCCAATAACTTATACCCAGCAAGAGGTATCGCCGACACTGAGACCCCCACCGCCAGCCATTCCCAGAAAAGACAAAACTCCCAGGTGATCGTCCCGAACTCCACCAAACGGTCGACCATCTCCAACAGTTATCTCCAGCAACTGCCCGCCAGGACTTCTGCCACCAGCGTCATCTTCGACCCGCGCCTCGCGACACCGACTCCGCTCTCGCACCTGGGCCCGCCTTCGTCGCCGACCTTCACCGGGATGCTTTCCAAACATAGCACTACTAACAACCACCACCACAGTCTTCCACATGACTCCGAGGCACACGCGGACTTGAACGACGTGCCTAACACGGAGTCGCCCGAGTCGCTTCCCGAGCAGCAGCAGCAGAGACAGGCGCCAGTGGCCACGCTGCAAGATGTGCCGCTGCTGCCACTGCAAGATCTGCCTCTGCTATCGCACCAGATGCCTGCCGTGCCTCAACACGCCACCGCGCAGCCGCCACTGCTGGCGCCACGCATCATCACCGAGGAAGAGCAGGTTTTGGCGTCCAAATTGCAGGAGACGTACCGGTGCATCGTCAAGTTGGAGGCCGAGTGCCAGCGCGGGTGCATCGAGTTGAACAACAGGCTCTTCCAGAACGAGACCGCCGAGATCTCGCCCGAGTTGTGGGCCGTGTACCGCAACATCATCACCTTGTTGGACTTCTACTACGACTTCCTCCTCTACGCCTTGAGGCCGAGCTCCGCGCGCGCCGGCAAGCAGATCGTGAGCATCTACAAGATCCCGCGGCGCATGTGGGTGTACGGGATCGTTGGGTTCTTGGAGGTGTTGAAGAACGTGGTGACCGTGTTTATCGAGCACGAGATCTGTGCCGCGTTCATCGCGTATGCGTTCAACATCATCAGCTGTCTCACGGACGCCTCCTTGTACATGGAGGGCTGGTGGGCTGAGAAGTTGGGCGACCTCTCGAGGATGGCCATTGCTCTTTACCCGTCGCGCTACATGGACTGGAAACGGTCGTCCGAGTACTGGTACCAGGTGTCGATGAAGACGCAGTACGGCCACGGCAAGATCTACTACCACATGTCCACCGTGCAGCAGGACAACTTGGACCTGCTCGTGAACATCGGCAAGAGCGTGACGTGCCGGGACGCCTTCGTGCCTACGCTGCAGTACTTGCGCATGGTGGTGGACAACATCTGCAACCAGCGCAACTTGCTCTCGACGATCGAGCTCGCGGTGATCGACTTCATCAAGATCCACAAGATCATGTTGTTGCCCACGTACAACGAGAACATCGACATGTTGACCATCGTGTCCAACTACTCCAAGAGCTTTGGCATCGCCGACAACGGCGTGTCCTTCTTCGAGCTGGCCAACCAGTCCACCGAAGCGACACAGTTCTGGTTCCAGAAGGGCGGCAACTTCCTGCTCTGCAACATCAACCACCTCATCGGGTTCGGCGAGGCATGCAACCCGTTCGCCAAGTTGTTCAAGTTGCCCGAGCTGCTCCGCGAGCGCAAGGAGCGCAAGGACAAGAAGCGTAAGTCCAAGGGTTCCGACTTGACCGACGAGGTGATGGGCTCGCAGGAGGACTTGAGCCTCGCCGCGGAATTGTCGCAGGACGACTGGTTCGACGTCGTGGTGCACGTCAACAAGGGGGCCGTCGAGTTGTCGATGCGCATGTTGCGACTGTATGCCGTGGGGCCCAAGCAGGCCTCATACCCGCACGTGTTGGTCTGGCTCTACTTCGTCGTGGCCATCGGCGAAAACGCGCGGCTGTACCCTCAGAGCCAGCCCTTCTTCAACTACTGGGTGCGCCGCTTCTTGCCCTGGGTCTCCTTGGTGCAGTACTTGAACGACCTCTTGCACGAGGTGCGCACGCAGGACAAGTTGAAGAACGAATACGCCTTGTACCTCGGCTCCAACAAGGAGAAGGTGTGCCCCGATGTCGAGCACTTACCCGAGATCTGGAAGTGCTGGGGCTCCTTGTGGTTTGACTCCATCTGCAAGAAGTACGACTACAGCACGCTCCAGGAGGCCGGCGTGCAGAACGGCGTCTTCGACATCCCCTTGGGCGGCCCGTTCCCGGACCTGGACTTGGACAAGGCCCGCAAGGTGCGCATCTTGGTCTTGGCCAAGCATATCGCCGACAACTTCCTGTTCGACATCTGCATCAGCGACGGCTACTTCAAGATCCCCGTGCAGAACGACCAGGTGGGCGATCAGGAGCTGGCCCGCAGCTCTTTGTTGGAGTACAGATCGGACCCGCGGTTCAACCACATCTTCGACAACTCGCACGTGGAAAGTGCGCTCTACACCAAGACCATCGACCCGATAGAGACCGACGAGGTGTTTGTCTTGGCGGCACCACCTGGGCCTGCACCGGAGGAGCTCCATTCGCAGCGGTTCATCCACAAAAGGTTGAGAACGAGGGACGACACAGACTCCATCGACGACCTGGACATTGCAAGCATCGAGTCCGAGGCCGACGATGAGCTAGACGACGAGTCCTTGGGGCTCTCGGACCGCGACCACGGGGCCGCGTTCAGAATCAAGGACTACTACCTTTCCTTGGACACCAACATCTTCTTGAAGCACATCGGACTCATCTTCAAGGCCATCACGGCCAAAGCCATCCGGATCGCCATTCCCTTGGTGGTGTTCCAGGAGTTGCGCTCCTTGAGACGCTCGCCGGACCCTGGGGTCTCCGATGCCGCTACGAGGGCCGTGATCGCCGTGAGACAGATATTTGCCGACTACAATGCGATGAACTTGGTGATTGCCTTGAAGTTCGACGGCTCGTTGACCTCCTCCTTGTCGGACACCTCCGACTTTGAGAACCACAGCAACTGGCGCATCAATGCCGACGAGTTGATCATCAGAAGTGTGAAGGGCTTGAACAAGAAGTACGGAAACACCCCTGTGTATATGATAACAGATGATAAGAACTTGAAGATCAGAAGCAACGCCTTGGGCGTGCACAGTCATACAAGCAGATGGTTTACAGATATGATCAAGAATTATAACTAAATAATCGAAAAGCCAAAAAAGCCAAAAAAAAAAGCCAAAAAAATGAAAATTCACCTCAATTCACTTCATATTGTTTTCCAATTGTTTAATTTTTGTGATTTTTATCATTTAATTATTTCGTCATATATAGCAAAGCACATCAAGTAATTTGGACAAGACAGCAGAGTGTAAGTGTACTTTTTTACGGACAAGCATATCAAAAAGCACATCAAGTAATTGAGATGTAAGTGTTCTCTGCATTAGTGTTCAGATTTAGTTTTTAACTTAGTATTGTTCAGTTTCAGTGATTCTCTAGCTTGGCATTATTCAGTTTCAGTGATTCTCCAATCAATGCGATTTCAGTCATAGTATATACTACCTGTTTTAATTCCACTTCAAAAAAACGTCCCCGTTCTCTACAGTGTTCTCCTTCACTAAACTATCATTCGTTTCAGTCATAAGTCAACATCCTAAAAAGTTCATTCAGATTAAACGTAAATGTCAAAAACCTTCACATCTAATCTCAACTATACTTCTATACAAAACAAATTATCAATAAATATTAGTGGGCAAACAAGAAATCCAATCTCTTATTACCTTGGTGTTTAGCAGTAAGAGTATAATTCTCTCTTTCCTCGACAGTCATACTATTCCACTTCTTCAACTTCCATCTGTTTCTGGCAACATAGTAGATCTTCACTGTGAGCATATAGAAAAACAAACCGATAGACATGAAGAGTAATTGACGGTTACCTCTTTTGTACAAAGGCAGATCATCCTTTAAGTAGATCTGGGAACTTATCATACCACCCGCTTGCACAAACATATTGTAAAGCAGCGCGGAAACAGCTCTCGTCTTGATAGAGTTGGAGTTTCTTGAACACCAACCGACATTGATTGCATGGATATAAGGCACAGATAGAGCCACAGTGACAATTCCCCATGTGGCCCATCTGTCTTTCAACGCACCAGGCCAGTACAGTAAAGCTGCCATACATGGAATCGACCAAATTGGATTGATGAGAACAACAAAAGTTTTCTCTTTTGTACGCAGCGAGACCCAGGTAACGGCCAACAACAAGAAAATATGAATCACAGAATATGGAATGGTCAAGGCATTCGTTTCAAAAGTTGTGAAACCCATACCTTTCAAGGTTAAAGTAAGATAAGTACCCAAGACGTTGACCGTTTGGAAACTGAATATCCCTAATCCGTAAAGAGGCCACATATCGTAATCAAGAAGCAGTTCCCACAACAATGGCAAAGTGATGGCTTGTCTGTTGTTCATGTCACCTTTCGAAGGGTCATCTCTCAAGACTCTGTTAACAACAATCTTAAGTTCTCTGTCGGTGAACCAACCTTTCTTATTCCATCTTTTCTTTGTTTGAGCAGCACTTGGAACCATTAAGAACAGTGCAGTGACTCCAATAACAAAGGTGAACAAACCTTCAATCAAGAACAACCATCTCCAGCCTTCCATTCCAGAGACTCCTCTCAATCTAAGAAGGGCAAATGCCAACAAAGCCGTGAAGATATCGGTCAACGACAAGGTGGTCCAGAAGTAACTCAATCTGACGGTCAATTCGTCAGCTTTGAAGAAATACGAAAGCCAAAGCACGATATCTGGAATGAAACCACCTTCGAAAAGGGCAATCAATGCCCTTGTAGCATAGAAGGACTTTTTGCCCGTCATGAACAGCTGAGAAAAGGCGACAACTGACCACACAATCATCTGGAATGGAATAAAGATATCCGCACCGATCTTCTTGGAAAGAATACCAGAAGGTAACTCTGCTGCCAAGAAACAACCTTTGGAGATCAAGTTTCCGAAATTGTATTCGTTGGTGGTCAAGTTCAAGTCATCCAACATGTTATCCGAAACAGCCTGAGAAATATTGCCTCTATCGACCTGCAAAGCTACAAACATAAAACAAGCTAACAGAGTAACTCTCCATTCCAACTTCCATTTAAGTTTCTTTTCTTCCAGCTCATCCCATGTGAAGTCCGGATCAAAAGCATCACGACATTCGTATTTACTGTCATCATAGATCTTTCTCCATCTTTCAGCAACCACTGGATCCACGAACGGATTGGTGGAGCCAGTGCTAACCTCATCCGAGCCCGAGAGTGAAACAATCTCATTCGAGCTGAAGTCCTGCTTCTTACTATCAGTGTGAGACACGTCTGCCATTTTTGCTAATGTTTTCTCAGTAATGTGATACTTTGATAGGGTATTGAAGAACAGATGGGGACTTACAATACTTTATATATGTACATACGACGATGAGTTATTACCGACTAAAGCAGTCAATCCCAATGCATCCCGTGTAATTTATTAGGAACCTAGGATCTCATCTTTCATCACCTCTGTGGTGAATGATAAATTGGTCAACTGAGACTCTAGCTTCTAGATCTTGGCGCATAGTAAGAGTGATGCCACTTAAACTAATCTCAAAGTGGCTCATTTGTGGCTCACTAACTAGTGCTGTGCATTCGGGCTAAGTAAAACGGTGTGGCACTCAGATTGTGCAGCAGTGTGCGTCTAAATTTCGCCTATGCTAGATACTAAAGTTAACTAACTTCAAAAAAAAGGGGCGTGATAACTTTAGTTTTTCCTAAATTGCGTCACTTTGGCCTAATCCTGGTCCTTAAAAAATTTTTTTTTTTTCCATCGCTTGATCTGCGTTATCAGATCCACAGTTGTGGATACTGATTACGTCCGGTAGTTAAAAAATTGATAAGGGATCCACAATTAAGGTGAAGTTTGAAAATCGGCTGATTCGTTTGCCGATTGAATCATATAAAAACTTTTCAAATAGCATTTTTTTAGGCACAGTAAATAAGGAAATTTTTTTACTTGATAGTAACTTGAACAGGAAAAAAACCCCTTTACCCCTAATTTTAAAATTACGAAAAAATTACGAAAAAAATGGCTCCAGCTGCGGTAACTGTTGCACAACTCCAAGAGGACGTGAACAACAAGCTCTCCTTGAAGGGAAGCGAAAAACAAGAGGCCCAGGACCTCTCTAGCTACGAGGTCAAAGACGTTGGCTCTTATAAAAACGTCTATAACGTTGACAGGAAGTTGAGTGAAGATGGCCGTTATTTGACGCTATTGGACGACGAGGTTGCCGGGTTGAATTACCCAGACTTTGCTCCAAGTTGGGATTTGCACGAAAAGCAGCCTCCTTACCAAGAGGTTAAATTCGAAGACAAGCTGGCGTTGGCCGACCCAACTTACCCAAACTTGTTCAAGGACTCCAAAGTGGAATTGACCGACTTGACTCCAAAGTTTGGTACAGAAGTCAAGAACTTGCAATTGTCACAATTGACCGACGAGCAAAAGAACGAGTTGGCCTTGTTCGTTGCCAAGAGAGGTGTTGCCGTGTTCAGAAACCAAGATTTACTGAAACACGGCCCAGAATTTGCTGTGAACTTTGCCTCGTACTACGGAGAATTGCATTCGCATCCAACCTCTGGAGCTCCAAAGGGCTACCCAGCTTTGCACTTGGTGTATAAGGGTAAGAAAGTCACTCCAGCTGCTACTTACTTGGCCAGAAGAATCAATTCTTTGACCTGGCACTCGGACGTGACCTACGAATTGCAACCTCCTTCCATCACTTTCCTTGGATTGTTGCAAGGTCCAAAGAGTGGAGGTGACACTGTCTTTGTAGACACTGTGGAGGCTTACAACAGGTTGTCTCCTAAATTCAGAGAGTACTTGGAGACATTGACAGCTAGTCACTCAGGTTTTGAGCAGGCTCAAGCCGCCAGAGACGCTAACGGACACGTCAGAAGAGAGCCAGTTTCCCACAGCCACCCAGTTGTGCGTCGTATTGCAGCCACTGGCGACAAGCTGATCTACGTGAACCCTCAATTCACCCGTGAGATTGACGGCTTGAAAATTGAAGAGAGTGAGAACATTTTGAACTTCTTGTACAACTTCCTTGGAAGTTCTGTGGACATCCAAGCCAGAGCCAAGTGGGAACCAGACACTATTGTTGTTTGGGACAACAGAAGAGCTCTTCACAGTGCTTTGTTTGACTGGGAAGGGGAAGATGTCAGACATGTCTACAGATTGGCTGCCAGACTGGAGAAGCCAACTATTTAATATGGATTTATATGGGTTTATACGAATTGATTTAAGATGATGACTGTAAGTGAAGTAGTGAAGTAAGTGAAGTAGTGAAGTACTTTTAAGTGAGTAAAGTAAGTAAAGTAAGTCAAGTAAGTGAAGTCGAGAATGAATGCAAATCTACTGAGGGAAGTGAGTAAATGAGTTAGCAAGCGAAATAGAATGTGTGTGAGGAAATGGAATAAGTAGGAGAAGTCAATGAGGGAAGCGAGTGATTCAGGAGTATATGATGGAAATACAATAAGTAAGTGAGAATAAGTCAGGAGTAGTGAGAATAACGTGAGGAGTAGTGAGGAGTAGTGAGGGGGTGAAAAGCATGAAAACAAAGAAGGAAGAGAAGAGAAGAGAAGAGAAGAGAAGAGAAGAGAAGAGAAGAAAAGAGAAAGAATATTTAACTATGTAATGATTTAAGAACTATAATGACGCTCTTTGTGATTTGAATGCTGGATGGAGATAGCCTTGTAATTGGGGGCTTTAGAAATGGGAGATGGGATATGGTGCTCAAATCCCTATCCCTTTAAGTAAGGGTGTGTGAATTGTGAAACACCGAATAACTGACTAGCCACACTGAGCCAGTGCTAGATCAAATCTAAAATTACTATTGTCTATCTCGCATCAAATTACTTAACATTAAAGTTCTTGTCAGATAATTATCAGTTATTACCAGATATTACTGATGATTAATATTTATTATATCATTATATGGTCACGTGATTAATTTATTATCACATGGAATAATTTTCACATATTACATGGGATATGTTTAGCTCCTTTTTTCAGCTTAAATTTACCCCTTTTCCCAGCTTAAATTTACCCCTTTTCTTAGTTTAATTTCCCCCTTGTTTTACTAACATTTAAGTGCCAAGTCAGCTTAAATTCCCCCCTTTTCTAAGCTTAATTTACCCCTTTTCTTAGCTTAATTTACCCCTTTTCTTCGCTTAATTTCCATCCTTTTTACTATCATTGAAGAATATAAAAGGATGGAAATATACCACAATTCAACGATGAAGAAAACAAAGATCTTTCATATTGCGAAATTTCGAACCACCCTTTAAGCGACTTCAGGCTTTACGAATTATATAACTAATAAACATATTATATTAACTATCAACTAACAATGGATTACAAGGATTCAAAACCAACGATCATTGGTAATGAGGAAAGTAGAGCCCCAAAGTCCAACAAAATTTCTCAACGCTGAATTACTCAAACCAAACTACTCCACATCACCTAACACCTCACAAACCACTTCCACCCACCAAGCCATCACCTCCACGTCACAGGCACCCCCATTCCACTCGCCACTCACTCCCCCACCACTGTCCGACTGCCGCGACACGCTAAAAGGCGAATTATTAATCAAAGTGAAAAAAAAAAGGACACCAGCTGAATTAACACCTAGTTAAT
The DNA here is from genome assembly GCA_024271865.1 of Nakazawaea ambrosiae. NCBI lineage: Eukaryota > Fungi > Ascomycota > Pichiomycetes > Alaninales > Pachysolenaceae > Nakazawaea > Nakazawaea ambrosiae. The sequence continues at coordinate 21,372 of JANBXG010000029.1, forward strand.
AATTTAAAAAATTAAGCAATTGACTTGGTTGGTGGATATATATAGGGACATATATATATATACACTTGATTATACATACACTTGTTTGACTAAAGGAGAGTGAGAAAGACGTGAATAGCACTATAAAGAACAACAATGAAGTGGTCTTTGAAACAATTATCTACCGTTTTGGCATATGTTGCCTTGTTGCCTTCTGTGTACGGAGCTGGCGACAACTCCGCCGTCGCGCCAGAGGACTCGTCCGTGGTCAAGTTGACGTCGGAAACATTCGAGAAGTTCATCCTGGAGAACCCTTTGGTGTTGCTGGAGTTCTTCGCCCCATGGTGTGGCCATTGTGAGAACTTGGGCCCAGAGTTTGCCTCTGCCGCCAACGAGTTGGTCGCCAAGGACATCAAATTGGCACAGGTGGACTGTACCGAGGAGCACGACTTGTGCCAGGATTTTGGCATCCAGGGATACCCTACTTTGAAAGTGTTCAAAGGCGAAAGCACCGTCTCCGACTACAAAGGTGGCCGTACCCAGGACTCCATTGTCTCATACATGATCAAGCAGTCATTGCCTCCAGTTTCTGAGATCAAGAGCGAGGAAGAGCTCGAGAGTGTCTTGGAAGAAGCTCCAGTGGTTGTTGTGCAGATCGGCGGCGCCGACAAGAACAACCAGACCTTCTACGAGGTTGCCGGCCTGCTAAACGAGCAGTACTCCTTCGTCTCTGTCGAGAGGCCGATCGGCAAGTTTGCCTCTTCCAAGGCCAAGTACTTGTTGTTGAGGGCCAATGGCGAGGAGGTGTCTGAGTTCAAGGACAAGGATGTCACTGCCGACGCTTTGAACGAGTTCATCGCCGTGGAGTCCAAGCCGTTGTTTGGCTTCATCGACGGGTCCTCTTTCCAGGACTACTTATCCGCCAAGCTCCCATTGGCCTACTACTTCCACGAGACCCCTGAGGAAAGAGAATTGGTTGAGGACCTCATCACCAAGTTGGCCAAGCAGTACCGTGGCAAGATCAACTTTGTCTCGATCGACGCCTCCAAATTCGGCAGACACGCTGCCAACTTGAACATGGAGGAGGAGTTCCCATTGTTTGCTATCCACGACGTGGAATCCAACTTGAATTACGGCTTGCCAGCTTCTGCCAAGTTGAACCAGGAGATCGAGTCGTTTGTCAAGAAGTTCTCCGAGGGCAAGGCCGAGCCTACTGTCAAGTCGGAGGCCGTCCCAACCAAGGAAGAGTTGGCCGAGCACGCCGTGTACAAGCTTGTTGGGAAGACTCTCGATGATGTCATCAAGTCGGGCAAGAAGGTGTTGGTCATGTACTATGCTCCATGGAATGGTCTCTGCAAGAAGTTGGCTCCAACTTATGAGGAGTTGCTGAGCATCATTGCCAACGACGACAAGGAGAAGGACAACATCGTCATTGCCAACATCGATGTTCCTCTCAACGATGTGAACGTGGAGCTTACCGAGTACCCAACGTTGATCTTGTACGAAGGTGACAAGGAGCCAGTTGTTTTCAAGGGTCCAACAGTTTTTTTCAAGGGTCCAAGAGATTTGGAGACTTTGGCTGCGTTCGTCGGTTACGATTTGAACAAATCGCTGGAGGGCCAGTTGTTTTCAAGGGTCCAACAATTTTTTTCAAGGGTCCAAGAGATTTGGAGACAAATCGCTGGAGGCTGAAGAAGTGGAGGCGGATGACATGCGTGACGAGGAGTATATGATGGAAATACAATAAGTAAGTGAGAATAAGTCAGGAGTTGTGAGAATAAAGTGAGGAGTAGTGAGGGGGTGAAAAGCATGAAAACAAAGAAGGAAGAGAAGAGAAGAGAAGAGAAGAAAAGAGAAGAGAAGAGAAGAGAAGAAAAGAGAAGAGAAGAAAAGAGAAAGAATATTTAACTATGTAATGATTTAAGAACTATAATGACGCTCTTTGTGATTTGAACGCTGGATGGAGATAGCCTTGTAATTGGGGGCTTTAGAAATGGGAGATGGGATATGGTGCTCAAATCCCTATCCCTTTAAGTAAGGGTGTGTGAATTGTGAAACACCGAATAACTGACTAGATGATATTATTAGAAGTAATATGTTTTACCTATTAAACTAATTGAGTTTATAAATCAGATAGGTTAGAATCGAACTAACTAATTCTTCTCCAGCCACACTGAGCGAGTGCTAGATCAAATCTAAAATTACTATTGTCCATCTCGCATCAAATTACTTAACATTAAATTACTCAGCCCTCAACATTATTTACTTGACGTTGATTACTTAACACTAAATTTCTCAACGCTGAATTACTCAAACCAAACTACTCCACATCACCTAACAGCTCACAAACCACTCAAAGCACAAGCAAACCAATTCTACCCACTAAGCCATCACCCCCATTCCACTCGCCACTCACTCCCCCACTTCTATCCGACTGCCGCTTCGGGCAATTTTACTGGACACGTCAACACAAAAAAGGAGAACACCAAAAGGCGAATTATTAATCAAAGTGAAAAAAAAAAGGACACCAGCTGAATTAACACCTAGTTAATAATTTAAGAAATTAAGCAATTGACTTGGTTGGCGGATATATATAGGGACATATATATATACACTTGATTATACATACACTTGTTTGACTAAAGGAGATTGAGAAAGACGTGAATAGCACTATAAAGAACAACAATGAAGTGGTCTTTGAAACAATTATCTACCGTTTTGGCATATGTTGCCTTGTTGCCTTCCGTGTACGGAGCTGGCGACAACTCCGCCGTCGCGCCAGAGGACTCGTCCGTGGTCAAGTTGACGTCGGAAACATTCGAGAAGTTCATCCTGGAGAACCCTTTGGTGTTGCTGGAGTTCTTCGCCCCATGGTGTGGCCATTGTAAGAACTTGGGCCCAGAGTTTGCCTCTGCCGCCGACGAGTTGGTCGCCAAGGACATCAAATTGGCACAGGTGGACTGTACCGAGGAGCGCGACTTGTGCCAGGATTTTGGCATCCAGGGATACCCTACTTTGAAAGTGTTCAAGGGCGAAAGCACCGTCTCCGACTACAAAGGTGGCCGTACCCAGGACTCCATTGTCTCATACATGATCAAGCAGTCATTGCCTCCAGTTTCTGAGATCAAGAGCGAGGAAGAGCTCGAGAGTGTCTTGGAAGAAGCTCCAGTGGTTGTTGTGCAGATCGGCGGCGCCGACAAGAACAACCAGACCTTCTACGAGGTTGCCGGCCTGCTAAACGAGCAGTACTCCTTCGTCTCTGTCGAGAAGCCGATCGGCAAGTTTGCCTCTTCCAAGGCCAAGTACTTGTTGTTGAGGGCCAATGGCGAGGAGGTGTCTGAGTTCAAGGACAAGGATGTCACTGCCGACGCTTTGAACGAGTTCATCGCCGTGGAGTCCAAGCCGTTGTTTGGCTTCATCGACGGGTCTTCTTTCCAGGACTACATGTCCGCCAAGCTCCCATTGGCCTACTACTTCCACGAGACCCCTGAGGAAAGAGAATTGGTTGAGGACCTCATCACCAAGTTGGCCAAGCAGTACCGTGGCAAGATCAACTTTGTCTCGATCGACGCCTCCAAATTCGGCAGACACGCTGCCAACTTGAACATGGAGGAGGAGTTCCCATTGTTTGCTATCCACGACGTGGAGTCCAACTTGAAGTACGGCTTGCCAGCTTCTGCCAAGTTGAACAAGGAGATCGAGTCGTTTGTCAAGAAGTTCTCCAAGGGCAAGGCCGAGCCTATTGTCAAGTCGGAGGCCGTCCCAACCAAGGAAGAGTTGGCCGAGCACGCCGTGTACAAGCTTGTTGGAAAGACCCACGACGATGTCATCAAGTCGGGCAAGAAGGTGTTGGTCAAGTACTATGCTCCATGGTGTGGCCACTGCAAGAAGTTGGCTCCAACTTATGAGGAGTTGCTGAGCATCATTGCCAACGACGACAAGGAGAAGGACAACATTGTCATTGCCAACATCGATGGTACTCTCAACGATGTGAACGTGGAGCTTACCGGGTACCCAACGTTGATCTTGTACGAAGGTGACAAGGAGCCAGTTGTTTTCAAGGGTCCAAGAGATTTGGTGACTTTGGCTGGGTTCGTCGGTTACGATTTGAACAAATCGCTGGAGACTGAAGAAGTGGAGGCGGATGACATGCGTGACGAGTTGTGAGAAACTATATAGGAAAAGTTACAGATTAAATAAATGTTATTGAAGGAAAAGGCAGTTGGTGGTGGCGAGATCGTACAAGTTGCACAAGTTGCGCAAGTTACACAGATTGGCCTGTGTAATTGTATAATCTGTGTCATCGCAGTCCGTAAGATTTGTGGAAAAGACGAGGCAGAAATGTGAAAACATGTAGATGGAAAATGAAAAATGAAAAAATGAAAAATTCAAAAAATCAAAAAATCAAAAAATCAAAAAATCAAAAAATCAAAAAATCAAAAAATCAAAAAATCAAAAAATCAAAAAATCAGAAAATCAGAAAAAAATCAAGTGAAAAGAGGAAAATTGCAGCTGAGACAAGCAGAAGAACATCAGAAAGGAGCCAAGGAAACGCAAACAAGAGATTTATTCGATATAATCCAGTGCAATTTAGTGACAGATCCGTGGTTAAATTGTTCCCAGTTTAAAAATCCACTGTAATGACCGATATAGACACCATAACAAGAGGCCTGGACGGGTCGCAAGAGGTGTCGAGTGGCATCTTGTCGTCATACGCCAGGCCCGAGCCCAGCTTGGAGCAGATCAACAGCCAATTGGAGCACGACTTCTTGACGCCGTCGAATGAACTCTCGTGGAGCTCGTTGGACGTGTTCCAGACCAAGCAATTGGACCTCCTTGCCGTGGACGAGCCCTCCCCAAGAGCGCATTTCACCCGGCACATGATCTCGTTGCCGTTGTTGATCTCCAAGACCAGCACCAGGTTCAAGAGAAAGGGCATCGCGGGCCACATTTCCAGCTACGAAGAGGTGTACGACATCACCAAGGACTCGAGCACGGCGTCGAACTCGCTTTCGCTCACCAGAAAGGTGGACAGTCACAAGTCGAGCTCGATCAAAGGCGACACTCGCAACTTGCCCTTCCAACCGGGAGGGTTGGTGTCCGCTTTGGAGAATGAGGACGAGAAGAAGTTGGTGAAAAATGCCCAGGGATACTATTACATGGCACCAGGGTTGAGCAGGGGCTTGGACTTCTCCACCACTGGGGCCAGCAGCTCGCTCATCAGCTCATTGGACTCTTCCGTGCTGCTGGACGCTGCCGAAAAAGAGAATTTGGACTTGCAGGTGCACTCGGCGAGGCCAGAGAGGCCGAAAAGTGCCTCTAGTAGCAGTAAAGACGTAATCGATATCCTAGTGCCGGACTTGCAACAGCAAGAGACACTCCTCTCCCGTAAACCGCAGGCCAGGGCACACAGGCACGAGTTCGCCCACATGGTGGATTTGGACCACAAGATCGAGAATTTCGAGGAGTTGGTCCCGAACATGGCGAGAACGTGGCCGTTTGAGCTCGACACCTTCCAGAAGGAGGCCGTGTTCCATTTGGAGCAAGGCGACTCCGTCTTTGTAGCTGCCCACACATCTGCGGGCAAGACTGTAGTGGCCGAGTACGCCATCGCCATGGCCAACAGGAACATGACCAAGTGCATCTACACGTCGCCGATCAAGGCGTTGTCGAACCAGAAGTTCCGGGACTTCAAGGACGACGGCCAGGACGTTGGGTTGATCACGGGTGATGTCCAGATCAACCCGGAGTCCAACTGCTTGATCATGACCACGGAGATCTTGCGGTCCATGTTGTACAGAGGCGCGGACTTGATCCGGGACGTGGAGTTTGTCATCTTCGACGAGGTGCACTATGTCAACGACATCGACAGGGGCGTCGTGTGGGAGGAGGTGATCATCATGCTCCCGGACCACATCAAGTTCATCCTCTTGAGTGCCACCGTGCCGAACACCTTCGAGTTTGCCAGCTGGATCGGCAGGACCAAGCAGAAGGACATCTACGTCATATCCACGCCCAAGAGGCCCGTGCCCTTGGAGATCTCCATCTGGGCCAAGAAGGACTTGTTCAAGGTGGTGGACGCTGCGAAGAACTTCGATGCTCTGCTGTTCAAAAGGCATGCCGATGTCTTGGAGAAGCCCAAGGCGGATGTGAAGGCGGGAGCTGGCGGCAGAGGCGGCGCCGGTGCGGGTGCTAGAGGAGGGCGCGGCGGAGCAAGAGGCTCCAACCTGCGGGGCGGCCGTGGCGGGAGCCTTGTTGCGAGACCGGGCCAGCAGCAGTCGCAAAGAGTGTTCCAGAGAGACGGGCCCAACAAGAGCTCGTGGATCAACATCGTGCGGTACCTCGAGAAGCAAAAATTGTTGCCCGTGGTGGTGTTTGTGTTCTCCAAAAAAAGATGTGAGGAGTACTGCGATACCTTGAGCACGATCGAGTTCACCAACCACAAGGAGAAGTCGGAAATCCACTTGTTCATCAACAAGTCGGTGTCGATGTTGAAGAAGGAGGACCGGGAGTTGCCGCAGATCTTGAAGATCCGCGACATGTTGAGTCGGGGCATCCTGGTGCACCACGGGGGCTTGCTTCCGATCGTAAAAGAGTGCATAGAGATCTTGTTTGCCCGCGGGTTGGTCAAGGTGTTGTTCGCGACAGAGACCTTCGCCATGGGGTTGAACTTGCCCACGAGGACAGTCATTTTCAGTGAGTTGCGGAAGCACGATGGCCGTGGGTTCCGGAACCTCTTGCCCGGCGAGTTCATCCAGATGGCAGGAAGAGCTGGAAGAAGAGGCTTGGACAGCACCGGTACCGTGGTGGTGATGCTGTACAACCAGCCGTTGCAACAGGAGCAGTTCAAAGAGGTCACGTTGGGCACGCCCACCAAGTTGCAGTCCCAGTTCAGATTGACCTACAACATGATTTTGAACTTGTTGAGGGTCGAGCTGTTGCGGGTCGAGGAGATGATCAAGCGGTCTTTTAGTGAGAACACCACTCAGTCCTTGTTGCCCGAGCACGAGAAGTCCATTGTGGCTTTGGAGAAGAAGCTGGCGCTGTTGGTGGTGCAATCTTGTAGTTCTGACATCCATTGTAGTGCTGACCAGATGCAGAAAGTGTATAACAATCTTGCAGAGTACCAAAAAGTGAACACCAAGCTTATTGGAGCATGCTTGGAGTCCACCAAGGGCAGATTTGTCTTCAAGACGGGAAGAATGGTCATCTTCAGAGACTCCAACAACAGCATAAGGCCTGGTTTTGTTGTAAGAGTCGATTTCTCGGGTAAGAAGTTCATCATGATGACCTTTGACACTGAAGTTTCCGAGGAAAACGAGCTGGAACTTCCGTATTTGTGCAACATTCCAGGTTTTGTTGCCAAGTTCTTCAAGAAAATGAAGTTCCACGACTCTGAACCGTTGACCTTTGTGGAAGTGTCGCACACGGAGATCGAATATGTCAGTTCTTACTGCTTGAAGCTGATTCTCAATCAAATCATCAACGAAGAAGAGGAGCTGATCAGCGAACTGAAGGAGGAAATTCATCTCTTGTTGAGATTCCAACGTAAATGGAGAGAATACGACTTCAAAAAGAGCTCCACTATCCAATTGCACGAATTGTTGGCCCAAAAGAAGGTCATATTGGACGCCTTGAACACCGAAGAGTCCTTGAATGTGATGTTGAATTGTCCGGATTTCACTCTTCATTTTGAACAATTGAATGAGAAACACAAAGTACAAGAAAAAATCAAATCTCTCAAGAGTCTTGTAAGCGATGAGAATTTGGAATTGCTTCCTGATTATGAGCAGAGATTGGCCGTATTGAAGAGTCTTGGATTCGTGGATGAGAACTTGAACGTAGTCTTGAAAGGTAGAGTTGCTTGTGAGATCAACTCTGGTTGGGAGTTGGCCTTGACTGAATTGCTCTTGGACAATTTCCTTACGGACTTCACCTCAGAGGAAATCGTGGCATTGTTATCTGTATTTGTATATGAGGGCAAAACCAATGATGAAGAAGAGATTGTGGCTACTCCAAGATTGGACAAGGGTAAGTCAAAGATCAAGGAGATTATGGCTAACTTGTTAAAGGTATACGAAGAAAATCAAGTTCCCTTGACTCAGGAGGAAGAAGAATTCTTGGAGAGGAAGAGATTCAACTTGATCAACGTGGTCTATGAATGGAGTCGTGGAATGTCTTTCAACGATATTATGAAGATTTCCTCAGAGCTGGAAGGTACTATCGTGAGAGTAATTACAAGATTAGATGAAATTTGTAGAGAGGTCAAGAACGCTCTGTTGATCATCGGAGACAACTCGTTGCATGCGAAGATGAGTGAAGCACAGGAGAAAATCAAAAGAGATATTGTATTCTGTGCATCGTTGTATTTATGAATATATATGCATATAGAAATAAAGGTGAACTTGACGACTAGCTATTGAAACTTTGAACTTGATCAAGGCAATCATAGAATCCTGGTTCAAACGTAAGCGAAACTTGTGGATGATTCTTCTGGAGGTGTTCTGCCTCTGATTCATGTCCAAGAAATATATTCACCTCATTGCAAACCTTCCCGGTCTTGTAAAAGAAAGGGTCCTCTTTTTCGGTTGTGTTGCTGTCTAGCTGATCGAGTTGGGATTCTAAGTGGGTCGGACTATAAGCTGAACCAAATATTTTCTCATTGTTGAAGTGAACTAAGCCTTCATTTACGGCAGATCGACCATACCAGCTTGGGCTATTCTTTTGAACTCTTGTTCCTATTAGATGCTTGGACGAAGCACTTGCCGCTTCAAAATCTTCGAACCCGTTGCACAGATGGTCACTCCTGCGAGGATTCCAGTTTTCTTTCCCTTCACCGTTGTCCGCTATCCATCCTCTTAAAAGGAAAAACTTCAACAACGACTTTCTACGACCAAGTCCACTGGAGCTTTTGTTGACAAATATCTCACGGAAGAGGCTATGACTTTCTTCACTCAGTCTTTTGTTCTGGGTCTCTTCGTGCTTCTTCTGATTCCTTTCTGCAATACTGAGCAGTTCAATTTCGCTGACAAGCGGGTATCTCTCCTGATAGCCACGGATCAGTTTGAACTCCTTGACCCATTTTTTCGGAGAGTACCTCTTTCTTTTCGAAATCTCGGAGGATGTACTTCTTTTAACAGCTTTTGTTAAGCTCATCATAGCGCGATGATCCAATTCTCTTTCCACGTCTATAACATGACTTGGTGGTTTTTTACGATAATCAGGTGAATAATTGCGTAATTTACTGAAACTCCCTCTCAACCATCTTCTCTGTGGTGTATGAACGGTAGAATTTTGATCTCGATTAGGCAATGTTTGATCGTTAGGATCTGGGACAGGGTGTTCTCGATTCGATTCTGGCTCAAGAACCTCTTTGAGTGGTGATTCTGTTCTGTAGTTATCCACAGCTTCATACAAATCTTCAAACTCAAAGGGGGTTTTCTCTGAGTGGTTTGTATGTGTTTCTGTCCCTTTGGTGGAATCCTCACTTTGAAGGAGGATCGTTGGTCGCTGTGTCTTAAGCCATTGGAGAATCCGTTTTGACTGATTCCTGCTCCGCAGAGAACCGATACTTCGCAATTTTTTCATCGTGAGGTCTTCGTAAATATTTACAAAATCTTTGTAACAATTGGAGAAGTCTGCTTGCTCTTGGTATTCTATCCAGATGGGGTCTTCGAGATGCTCGTAGAAAGCAGCGACCAGAGTGGGCAAGTCTTCCCCTTTGGCTTCAGCCTCGAGTCTTCTGTCCTCCATTGACTTGAAGTCACCATTGTGGTCTAAAAACTTTTTAAACTTGAATTCACAAGGGAGTCCATTACTCACCGGGAAGCCCTGTTTGTGCACTACCATGTTTGGTTGAGGATCTATACACATAATTGAGAGTGCTGGACAATAATACATGCACATTGACAATGTACTCACACTAAAATCTGATCTGTTTCAGGAATATTCACCCAAAACGTGAAGGATATGAACTTCACACTCTCATTCGTTTTTGTGTAGCATTCAACTGCCTGATCGTGAAATGTCGTGCGAATTTGGCAAAAACAAGAACTCAAAAGTTATTTGACAGACCAAGGTGATCGGCATTTACAATTCCAGGCCAGTTATCAATATCACAAACATCATATTATCGTGGGTGTAAATATATACAGGGAGATGGAAAGGAAGGAAACGTGAAATAAAAATCTAAAAAAATCAAGATGACTGTTGTTCGTCCTTCTTTTCAGTCTGAGAACCATCTTTCTCCTCATATTTGCTCTCGTCTAAGTACTTGTCAAAGGCATCGTTCTGGTTAGGGAAAGGTCTCTTGCCTAACAATCTGATCATGTCTTCTCTGGTGATGAACTCCTTCTTCAACAACTCCTCAGCGACCAACTTGACTTGCTCAGATTTCTCGGTAAGCAACTTGGTGCAGCGTTCGTAACATTCATTGACAATTCTGTGGATCTCCTCATCGATGACTTCCAGCGTCTTGTCACTGTACGGTTTGGTCATGTCGTTACCACGGTCCTGGTTGAAGTTGATGAACCCGATCTTTGGCGACATCCCGCACTCGATCACCATTCTCTGAGCGACTGCAGTGACCTTCTCGAAGTCGTCTGACCCGCCAGAGGTGACGCTCTGGAAGTTCAACTCCTCACTCACCCTTCCGCCTAAAGTCATGGTCATTCTGTCCATCAACCGGTCCACACTGTAGAGATAGATGTCGGGAGGCAAGTACTGGGCGTAACCCAACAGCGCAGAACCTCTTGGGATGATGCTAACTTTCAACAACGGGTCGGCGTGTTTCAAGAACCATCCACAGATGGCGTGGCCTGCCTCGTGGTACAGCACGATCTTCTTTTCCTGTGGCGAGAGAACTCTTGTCTTCTTCTCCAAGCCGGCAATGACTCTTTCGATGGCCTGCTCAAAGTGCTTCAAGGCCACGTTGTCGGCGTTGTTTCTGGCCAGAATCAAGGCGGCCTCGTTGCAGCAGTTGGCGATGTCAGCGCCGGAAAAGCCGGGGGTCAACGCCGCCAACCTGCCCTTCAAGTCCTCCAAGTCTCTGCTTGGGTCCAACTTGATCTTGCGCAAGTGCACGGCAAAAATCTGCTTTCTGCCCTCGAGCTCCGGGTTGTCGATGCTGATCTTCCTGTCGAATCTGCCCGGTCTCATCAACAGCTGGTCGAGCACATCGGGCCTGTTGGTTCCGGCCAATACGACCACGTGGTCGCTCGTGGAGAACCCATCCATCTCTACCAACAACTGGTTCAACGTGTTCTCGCGCTCGTCGTTCCCGCCCATGGACCGCTTGGACCGCGACTTGCCGATGGCGTCGATCTCGTCAATGAAGATGATCGACGGCAGGTCGTCGCGCGCCGTCTTGAAGAGGTCTCTCACTCTGGAGGCTCCGACACCGACAAACATCTCTACGAACTCGGACCCGGAGACCGAGTAAAAAGGCACGCCGGCCTCGCCAGCGGTGGCCTTGGCCAACAACGTCTTACCGGTACCTGGGGAGCCCGACAAGATGGCGCCTCGTGGGATCTTGGCGCCCAACTTCTCGTATTTCTTCGGGTTTTGCAAGAACTTGACAAACTCGGTGATCTCCTCCTTCAGCTCGTCGCAGCCGGCAACGTCGTCAAACTTCACTTTGATGTCCTTCTCCAAGTTGAACTTCTTCAGCTTCGACTTGCCAGACCCGAACAACCCGCCGCCGAGCCCACCGGCGCTCTTGGCGGTCTTCCTGGTGATCCAGTACAACCCGTAGAGCATCAACACCGTTGGGAGGAACTGGAACACCACCTTGAACGGCGACACATAGCTCACGTATATCACCGGGACCCTGAACTCCTCGGCCACGCCGTTCTCCTCGTTGGCCTTCAACAACTTGTGCTCAAAGTTGTCCACGGAGCCAATGGTGAAGTAGTAGTCCACATTGTCCAAGCTGTGGTTCTTCCCGCTTTGGTTCAACGTGATGTAGACGAGGTTCTTGTTGACCACGGTCAACTTCTCGACAAAGTTCTTGTCGAGCAACGACGTGCGGAACTCTTGCCACGTGATCTCGTGCTCCAGCGACGAGGGCGACGCGAAATAGAACAACAACACGGCGAACGTCAAGAGCAACGTGGTCTCGTCGAGCTTGAAAGTGTACGTTTTCACGCCGTTCTCGGGCTTGGCGCCCGATTTCGAGTCGCTTTTTCCGCCGCTCGTACCCTCGGTCTTGTCTGCGGCCTCCCCTGCGGCATCCTCCCCTTCAGACAGCTTCAAATACGTCAAGACACTCTCCTGGAAGATCTGTGTGAGCAACAACTTGGAATCGAATCTGAGGTCTGTCTTCAAAATATACTGCATCATGTTGAAAATCAACGGGTCGTTCATCTCCTTGATGTCGTGCTTCTTGTATAACTCCAGCAATTTGGTGATCCGCTTGTCGGGCTCCACTTGGTCGATGATCTCTTTGAAATCCTTGTACAATTGCTCCGTCTCCAGCTCCAAATTGTCTCTTTTCTTGTCCCCCGGCTCGCCCCCGTTGTCCTGCTGCTCCTTCCGGACGATCTTGCTCGAATGGAACAACCTCAAGTGCGATTTTGCCATTGGCTGGCCCACTGACCCGCTTCTCAGCGCCCAAGCCCAACTTCTGGCGCTACACAATAACTTCACTGGCGGCTCTTCAATGCGCCTTATCGACGAGAATCTCAGCAAACGACGCCCATTGCGCGCTGCCGAGGCTATCGGGATCCTGTTCCCTGGAATCCGCATCATCTTGCTGATTGATCTGAGTCCCTGGTCGTGATAAATGGCCGCTTCGCTGCTCTTCCCGGCTCCTTTCTGTGCAAATTTGAGGGAAAACAAAAAGTTAGCGAATTTTTTGCATTTTCGAATTTTTCGGTTTTGCCTTCGACTTTTGACTTCCTTTTTGGGTAAACCAGGTATGGGAGAAGATTGGGGGTAAGATTGGGGGTTAGGTAGGAATGTAGAGGGTTAGGTTGGGAGAGAGTTTAGGTTGGGGATAGAACTCAGTGGAATAATTTACTGTCAATGAGGTTTGATCAGTCCTTGACAAAATGCCGGCCTGAAAATGCCCGCTAGCAGTTCCTGTTCCAAATTCAAGTCGTACAAACACGATTGAGTTGACGTCAGGGTAGTATAATACAGTAGTACAAGGTGGTATAATATGGTATTACAATATGGTTAGTCTCTTTGTGCAATACGGTTGATATAATATTGGTGTACAATGCGGGTACTGCATTTGGTAGTATGACGTTGGTAGAACAATATAGCATGATATAGGTAGTATGATATAAGTGTTAGCGTATTGTAGTATTAAATATGTAGTGGTATTCGTAGTACCATGCGGTAGCATACTGTTGGCAGACTTAGGTTAAAGTGATAATTGCATTACGCTATTGACAGAATTACGTCTGTAGTATGATTTTGATGATACAATATCTGTAGAATAACTTTGGCAGAATGATAATGGCAATATTATATTAGCACTTCTTGAAAAATAATGAGTTAGTTGGTTACACCCCAGTTCACCTTCACTAGTCCCTAAATCACAGCCACTCCATTCCTGCATCTTACCCGAAAATATTATGTCACTTCTTTTTACAATACATCATCCTCTATACCTTTTACATATATGTACACAGTCGCCGGTATCGTCTAAAAATCCGATGCTATTGATAAACTAAATTCCAATCCTGGCTTCAGCAAATCATTCACACGCGTGGAAATTGGAATATTATAATTCAAATTCAAATGCAGATCATTTCCAAATTTATAAACTAATCCAATACCAACATTAGTGGAGTTCTCGTTCAATAAAAAGTCTGAAACGGAACCTCTCTTGGAATTCAACGATTTCAAATCTTGCAAGACATCACCGAAATTGATGAAATTCACAACTCTTAATGGGTTCGTGGCTGAATTCTTGATGAATGGTAAATTGTATATCGTTGAGAATTTGAAACTGTAGAAAATATTACCCCCAATGTAGTCGTTACCGTCTTTCAAACCTGTTGAATTCAATTGGAACCCTTGCAAAGAACTCAATCCGCCTTGGAAAAATTTGTCCTGGATGTGGATCAGTTTCTTTTGCTTATTTGACAACGACACGATACCCCCAACGGAGCCGTCAAAGGCAAATATCAAATTGTTATTCAAGAAATTCTTGAGAAGCTGCGTCTTGACAATAGATTTGATGAAGTTGCCGTTGTCGTCGTCGGAGCTGATCTCATTATCGATCTTCAAAAAGGAACCGTTGACCGGGAACAACGATTGTGGAGAAAGATAAGTTCTAGAGTCCCAGGAACCCGAGAGCAAGAAGCTCTTTTTCAAAGAATCGCCCGAGTTGCTCTTGATAATATCGGAAGCACTGTCGTTCACGTTGGTGATGGTTCTTCTGTTGAAGGCCAATGCACCAAGGATCGAAGTTCTCACATTGGCAAGCAAATGGGTGGTGGAGTTCTCGATTCCGATCATCGAGTTGAACAAGATTTGCTCATGAGAGGCCCAGGAATTCAATCTGTTTGAACTTGAAGAGTTTAAAAACAAGTTTGTGGAAGAGTTCAATGGATTTTTGAACTGCAAATCGATCAACTTCAGGTTGTCTCTGAAATCGACTTGAGATTTGACTTGGAACTTCTCCCCGTTGCCGAAGCAATTCAAATTTTCGTATTTGAAGTTGAACAAGTGACCATTGTCGAAGAACACTGAGTCGATATTGAAATTTACGAGTTTCTTGGTTTGCAAGTCTATGATGGCCTTGATAGGCAATATTTCTTCTTTCTCAATGGATTTTGGAAGAGTCAGTGTGGCTGCAGCCTCGTTGTCCTCTGCAATACTGAAGTTGATCTTGCTAAAGAGTCCTGTATTGTCGAAATTTTTGTAGATGAAATTGCATTGGCTTATGAATTGGTCCAAAGTGAAAGTTGGGTCTGCCAACAAGGGAGATAATAACTTGGCGTAGTAGTTATTTGTGAAGTCATCTCCGTTGTGGATCTCAACTTTTGACAATAAGATGGATTTTTTTTTATTTTTGGACAAGATTTCTGAAGGGGAAGAGACCAACTGTGGGGAGTGAGGGGTGTGAAAAGTTAGTAAATGGGCATCGGAGGTGAGATTTTTTTGGGGTCTCGAGTTTACATACATTAAAAGACATCTTGATGTGACTGATTGTGTCTCTTTTCTATACTACCAATGGGAATTGCTCTCAATTGACTGCCGGAATCCACCTAAAATTCGCTAAACTTTTTGACATTTCAACTTTTTTTCGAGAAAAAATTGGGTATTAAATTATTTTTCATTGGGCGAGGATTGGAGGGGGCGCCCCAGTTTGGAGTTGGGGTGGTTGTAAGAGATGGGAAGGAGATGGGTTGGGTTGAGGGTGTTATTGGATTGGGCTAGGTATGATTGGGTGAAGGGTTGGAGTGATGTGTCAAGGTGATGGGATGATGCTTTGAGGTAATGCGTTAGGGTATTTTATCAGATATTAGGATCATTCAAAAAAAATAGACACTTGGTTATTATGTGAGAGTATTGAGCTGAAGATGTTCGTAAACTATCGAGATATATAAAATATAAATATATTAGTGGAAGAAGAAGAAGAAGAAGAATAAGTCAAAAGGAGACTTTGAGATAGTCAACTAGCTGAGTAGTATAAACATTTGAATAATATGAGTGTATGAATGCACAAATAGTTGATAGGTCAGGAAGCGAATCACTATCCAATTAATCAGTTTGTTATTTGATTATTTAACTAACATAATCCAAATAAATAATTCAATAGTATAATTAATTAGTTAATACCTATTAGCACAAATAATACTCAAGCACCCAATTAATTGCTAACCAATTTTTCCAACGTTCAGAGCATTCTACGAATACCCCAACACCTCCTCTTCGCGCCTCCTCCTCTGCTCCGCTTCCTGAGCTCTCCGAAACAGGGGCGCTCCCGTGGCTCGAATCACCCAACCCAGCACAGTGGGATGACAATTTGCTGTCAAACCACCCGACTTAACCTTAATCTTCAACCATCCGACGCCACATGCCCCCAGCAGCAAAAATCTGAACCTTAACCTTATTCTTCCCCCATCACTACACCTCCAACAACAACTCAACCCAATTTAAACCAGCATGAAAATCATCAGATGATGGCTTTTTTTTCGCTTTTTTCTCTCTACACAAATCACCCGCTTTCTGCTCAGTGCCTGGCTTTTGCTCTTGCTGTAGTTTTTTTTTTTCCAAAAGAAAAAAAATTGAAAATTGAAAATTGTATAAATCACGGATGAATTTCCATGAGCGCTTGATTTTCAGTGGAGATTTAATTACAAGAATACTTCGAATTATCAAAGCAAAAACCATGTCATTGTCAAGCAAATTATCCGTCAAGGACTTAGACGTCGCTGGAAAGCGTGTCTTCATCAGAGTCGACTTCAACGTGCCATTGGACGGCACCAAGATCACCAACAACCAGAGAATTGTTGCTGCCTTGCCAACCATCCAATACGTTGCCGACAAGAAGCCAAAGGCCATTGTCTTGGCCTCGCACTTGGGCAGACCTAACGGTTCCCCAAACCCTAAGTACTCCTTGAAGCCAATCCAAGAGGAATTGAGCTCCTTGTTGAACAAGCCAGTCACTTTCTTGCCAGACTGTGTCGGGGACGACATCACCAAGGCCATCAACAACGCCAAAGATGGTGAGATCTTCTTGTTGGAGAACTTGAGATTCCACATTGAGGAGGAAGGTTCCCAAAAGAACGAGAACGGCGAAAAAGTCAAGGCCTCCAAAGAGCTGGTTGAGACTTTCAGAAAGCAATTGACCTCATTGGCTGATGTCTACGTCAACGATGCCTTCGGAACTGCCCACAGAGCCCACTCTTCGATGGTTGGTTTCGACTTACCTCAAAGAGCTGCTGGTTTCTTGATGGCCAAGGAGTTGGAGTACTTTGCCAAGGCCTTGGAAAACCCAGAGAGACCATTCTTGCTGATCTTGGGTGGTGCCAAGGTTGCCGACAAGATCCAATTGATCGACAACTTGTTGACCAAGGTTGACAAGATCATCATCGGAGGTGGTATGGCCTTCACCTTCAACAAGGTGTTGAACAACATCTCCATCGGAGACTCCTTGTTCGACAAGGCCGGTGCCGAGATTGTTCCTCAATTGATCGAGAAGGCCAAGAAGAACAACGTTGAGGTGATCTTGCCAATTGACTTTGTCACTGCCGACAAGTTCGACAAAGACGCCAACGTTTCTTCTGCCACTGTTGAATCTGGTATTCCTGACAACTGGCAAGGTTTGGACGCTGGTCCAAAATCTAGAGAGTTGTACGATGCTCTGATCTCCTCTGCCAAGACCATTGTCTGGAACGGTCCTCCAGGTGTCTTTGAATTCGAGAAGTTTGCCGAAGGTACCAAGCTGATGTTGCTGTCCTGTATCTCTCTGGCTTCTAAGGGTGCCACTGTCATTGTTGGTGGTGGTGACACTGCCACTGTTGCCAAGAAATTCGGTGGTGCCGACAAATTGTCCCACGTTTCTACTGGTGGTGGTGCTTCTTTGGAGTTGTTGGAAGGTAAGGAATTGCCAGGTGTTGTTTACTTATCTGATAAATAAATACTGTAGTGAGATAGTTAATAATAGTTATATGTGAATGGACGATGTAGAGATGAGAAGGAGTGGAAACCCTGTTTCCACACTCTTGTTGTCATTTGGGAACGTTGGCTAAACTGATAAACTTGAAAAGATATGAATGGAAAACAAGATAGTTGTAGTTCGGTGATAGGTGGAACTCGACGTAATTGGAATAGGATATATTGGTGATGAGTAGGTTTTTGAAACACTTTAATGAGGTGGTGAATACTTTATCTAAGATAATGGGTACTTCACTTGAGACACTGCTTTTCTTAATGAGATGAGTAGATAATGAAGCGATTAGATATTGAAATGAAAATAGGAACTTTAC
The DNA here is from genome assembly GCA_024271865.1 of Nakazawaea ambrosiae. Lineage (NCBI taxonomy): Eukaryota > Fungi > Ascomycota > Pichiomycetes > Alaninales > Pachysolenaceae > Nakazawaea > Nakazawaea ambrosiae. The sequence continues at coordinate 39,299 of JANBXG010000029.1, forward strand.
CCAACGAGATAGATAGAGATGAGGTAGACGAAGGGATGAGGTAGATACTCAATAAGACAGGCACGCAAGTCAATGAGATAGGTATTTTTACTCAATGAGATAGGTATTTTTACTCAATGAGATAGGCACCTTACTCAGTGTGATAGACAGATAAAGAGATGAGATGGGTGGAGGTATTTTCTTAGTGCATTTAATGTTAGTATGTTAGTATCAATATTAGTATCAATGCTGATAAATGCTAAAATAACGCCCAAAATAATGCCAATACTGCCTTGCGCACACCAATCAACACTTGGTCCAATGCAGTCGTTGCACTACCCCAGCACAACTTGCCTGTTCCACCTTCTCCTCTCCTCGCTGGACCTGCCAAACCAACATTGCCCATTTCTCCAGCCAAGAAAAAAACCAAGGCAAATTTCACAATGTTGGAACATCACGACACCAGAGCGTACGGGACCAGATAGGTGTGCGGGAAAAGACTGAAAGTAGCAACAAGAGCCGGAACTAGGGGCATAGACAAATCCACAGACAAGTGCACAAACAGCCTATCACACAACGGCACAACAGTCCATCCCACACAAGCACGATCCCACCCACACCAATACGCTGGCACACCCATCGCTTGTGAAATTCGATGCAGGAAAAAGGCACAGGCACAAATTCACTAACAAACTTTGACTAGCAAAACTAGCAAACACTAACAAAAATGTTGAGGCGAAACTGAAAAATGATAAAAAAAGTCAAGATTGCCAAAATAAAAAAAAAAAATAAAACAGTCAAATAAAAAAGACACCAGCTCTCTTTTAATTAAACACATTTAGTAACAGGATAAGGCGAGTTAGCATCCATCGATATATAGACATAGAATAGGTTGAGTATTAGATTGAGACGACCGAGACACCGCGATGCCATCACTATCGAAATTGAAGATATCATGTGAGTAGAGTATTGGCGGGGCGAGCAAGGCTGGTGAAGTAGTGTGACACAGGTATTGTTGTAGTAATGGTAGTGTCAACATGGATTGTGGTGATTAATATGGATTGTGGTAGTAATGAATATGGAATGTATTGGTAATCAGTATCAAGGTTCACTTTTAGTGTAATAGTTCGAAGTTCACTTGGTATGAAATTACAATGGAATTACATAATCCAATGGAACTACATAATTCAATGGAACTACAGAATTCAATGGAGTTACAATGGAATTGCAGTAAAGATAGTACACTAGTGGTCGTATCATGGTGGTAATATGCGTATTTTTCCCGTACATTATGATATCACTTGAATCAAATTCCAGCATACTCAAGATGTCACTTCATATTCCGGCACAGTCAACATTCCCATCAAATACCACCAACCCACAGTGCCAGCAATTAACACATCACAGACTTACAATGCCAATAAGTAAATACATACTCTATACCCACACTCACCCACACTCACCGACACTCACCCCATCCTTTTCTTTCTTCCTTACTAACTCCTTTAGCCAAAAATTCCTCCGCCTCTCTGGTGGCCCCGGAAAACGTAGACGACATCGACGAAGTGGACGACCAAGGCCAAAATGTATTGTTAGAGATCATCAAGCAGTTGAGACCGGGCTGCGACTTGGCCAGAATCACCTTGCCAACGTTCATCTTGGAACGCAAGTCCATGTTGGAGAGAATCACAAACCAATTGCAAGAGCCAGACATAATAATCAAACTGAAACACGAGAAGGACCCATTGGATAGATTTGTCGGGGTGGCCAAATGGTACATGTCGTGCTGGCACATTCTGCCGAAACTGGTGAAGAAGCCATTGAATCCTGTCTTGGGAGAGCTCTTCACCTGTTACTGGGACCTTGACAACGGCAGTGGCAGCACCACGGACTCAAAGAGAGCCTACTACGTGCTGGAACAAACGTCGCACCACCCTCCAAAATCCTCATATTTCTACACAATCCCTTCGGAAAACATCAGAGTGGATGGGATCGTCATTCCGATCTCGAAATTCTTGGGAAATTCGACGGAGGCCCAGATGGACGGCATCACCAAATTGCAATTCACCGATCTCAAGGAGACTTACTACTTGACACAACCTAACCTGTTTGCCCGTGGGATCTTGTTTGGAAGAATGAAGTTCGAGTTGGGCGACCACATGACCATCAAGTCTGCTGACGGGGAGTTTGTGCTGGAGATTGAGTTCAAAGTCAAGGGCTTCATCAGCGGAGGCTACCACCAAGTTGTGGGCCAGATCAAGCACAAGGGCGAGGTGGTATACGAGATCTCTGGTAAATGGAACGAGGTGTTGTATCTTAAGGACACGAAGACCGGGAAGACCCATGTCTGGTTCGACTGTTCGAAAGCGTCGCCAAAATCGCCTAAAGTGAAGCCTTTAGATGAACAATTGCCAATAGAGTCGAGGAAATTGTGGCGTGAGGTGTTGGAGCTGTTGGCCAAGAGAGACCACACGGTGCTGACCGACAAGAAATACGAGATCGAGAACGACCAGAGATTGAGACTGAAGAAGAGAGCCGAAGAAGGTGTGGAGTTTGTTCCAAATTTCTTCAAGAAGATCTCGAAACCGGGCAACAAAGAGGATGAGATCTTGGAGTTCCAATTGTACAAAGATCTCGATGCGGGTTCGGATGTTGAGCTGGAGTTTTTGAAATCGTTCCCTGTTTTGCCTGGCCAAAAAGTGGAAGACCAGTACAGAATTCCCGAATTCCACCACAAACAATGAGCTTTTTCTATTTTAATCTTGACTTTTTCTGATGACCTTTTTATTTACTTATATCATATATAAATCGTACCTAAGCCTATATTATATTCTGAATACTTGAGGTGGAGAGTGTAAGAGAGAGAGAGAGAGAGAGAGAGAGAGAGAGAGAGAGAGAGAGTGTGTGTGTGTGTAGACATTAATATGACAGAGAGTAGACAGGAACATTGGCAGAAAACAGATATTGTAACGTTAACAGAGAATAGCCAAATGTTATATTCTGATATTATCTGACAGAGACTAGGCATGAACTTTGACAGAGAACAGCCAATTGTTATATTCTAATATTATCTTCCAGCGAGTAGCCTTATCTTATATTGAGTAGCCTTATCTTATATTCTGACATCAAACTTGAAACTAGAGATTAATTATATTCTAATATTATATTCTAATATTAAATTCTAATATTACATTCCAATATTATATTCCAGGATTAGCTATCTAGAGTCTCCATTCGGGGTGGCATACTCGACACTACATTCCTGTATAGTGCCATCAAATGATTTTCCAAAAGATGGGTGTGAACTTATTTGAATTCACTCAAACTTATTTGATATCATTCAAATTCATTCCAATTGCTATGCTCTGTTATATCCTACACATTCTTATTTAGAATTGGACCTTCCGCCTATCAACAACGCTGCTACACCTACGATGCTACACCTACTCAACGGCCCTTGCACTCTTCAACTTACTCAATAACTTCCGCTTGTTCTCATCAATTTTAGCTCGTTCGACAGCACCCACGTCGCCTGGATCCACATCTACAGCCAGACCTAAAGAGTCAAAGAACCCCTCCGGAATCAACGAAGGGTTCAGCAAGTACACTTGATACGGTATCCACGAGACTGAATCAAAAAGACGAACGCTAAAACGACAATTGAACTCAGTTTGGTCGTTTTGCATCGGCACGATGTCTAGTTCTCGACATATCCTCTGGTATTGGCCATAATAGAACGGGTCCACCGCCTTGAGATTCATCAGATACACCAAGAAACTCCAAGAGGAAGAGTCCTTTATATTGCCTTGACAGTGGCCCACCACCATCTCGCCCACAGACTTCAGGTCGTAGGTGCCATGCAAGACACTACAATTGAGGTAGAACCTCATGAACTCCCAGCAGTAGTAGTTGGAGATGTGTCGCGAGGCAGACAAGGCCACTGTGTGCAAGATGAGCAGCCACATTGCACGGTTTGCCGGTGATGGAGCCATCTTGACCACGATCTTCTTCAAGAACAACCACAAAGAGCTCGATTTATTGATCCTGTTGGAGGTGCAGGATAAGAGACTGCACACGTAGCGTAGCTGAGCCCACGAGCCGTCCACCGAGAGCCTGTTCATCAAGGTGGGGTTCTCGTTGGTGGTCAAGAGGAGGCCACGCGGGTCCTTTGCATGGTATGCCTGCACGAAGATCCGGAGGTACTCGTCTTTGAACACCAACAACTCTTTCTCATCGCTTACATAGACAAAGCCCTGTTGGAAGGCCGTTCCGTAGCACAGGTTGAACTTTTCTCGCACCAAGGGGCTAATGGTGAGCTTGACCAAGTGTGGCGACGACGCTGGGTCAGTTAGGATGTGGAATATCTTGTCAAATGAGGTCATGGCAGGACTACACCTGCTGTACTACACGTACTACACTGTGAAGAGTGAAGAGCGTGAAGAGCTCGGAATTTTTTCAGCCTTTTTCGGTACTAGAGAAGGGGCACAGAGAGGGCAGACTGGAGAGAGGAAGAGAAGAGAGGGGAGAAAGAGAAGAGAAGAGAGGAAGAGAAGAGAAGAGAGAAAGAGAAGAGAAGAGAGAAAGAGAAGAGAAGAGAGGAAGAGAAGAGAAGAGAGAAAGAGAAGAGAAGAGAGAAAGAGAAGGGAGGAAGAGAAGAGAAGAGAGGAAGAGAAGAGAAGAGAGAAGAGAATAAGAGAGGATAAGATAAGTGCCAGCATGGAAGCTAATTAGAAAAAGTTCCAGCATGGAAGCTAATCAAAGTCGAGCCAGCGCTAATCAGAACATATCGCTAATCAGAATGCCAACAGCAACCTGCTGCTTCCAGATATAATTTATATAACTCTTATTCAACTTTAATCTAGCGCGAGCTGGAAACAGTCATGCCCTCTTCGGTCCAGATATTGCTACTAAAATCTTGAGCTAGCGATAACCACATGCACTTTGCATCACTAAAGCCTTGCATAAGGCGGGTGAGATAAGCTGTTTAGCGAGGTTATCTGGAATGCCACGAAGTGGTGAAGTATGAAGTGGTGAAGTGGGTGAGAGACTAAGTGAGTAAGTGAGTATAGACAAGCAACTATTTACAAGTAATTAACTTACAACACGGGCAGCCAGAGATCGAAAAAATGCTTTCCAAATTTGGACCACTAAATGAACAAACTGCTTAAACGAACTGCTCAAACGAACTGCTCAAACGAACTGCTCAAATGCCTTGGTACTGATCTAAAAGTTGAAAAGTGAATCAAGATTATTGTATCTACAGGTTTCTCTACTGCCCTAGTTGATCTACATAGCTCTAACATAGTTGCCCAACGTACACCCTAACGTACGCCCTAACGTACACCCTGACACCCTGATTAATATACGTACCACCCCAGTTTCCTAATCCACCACCTCAAATCCCCACTATTTAATCACCACCTCACCTACTCCCTATCAATCGCACCTAGTCGCCTAATCCATATCCCTACATCTCGCCACAACCAACAGTTAATTCCCATCCCTCACTCTCCCCCTCACCCTCACTGCCCTTTCGGGGAGGTCAAAGAGCCCAGGCATCGCCAGGCATCGCCAGCCAATCGGACAAATGTGACTGCGCGTGCGTCGAGCTGCCGGATCGGGAAGGTCCACTCACCTGCATCCTCCTCATCTTATCTAATCTCGCTGGCCACTGGATGGAGGGAAGTGGAAGGCCCAGTGGGGGGAAAAAGGGTATAAAAAGGTCACGAAAACCCCTCCCGAGAAGGTTAGAAGCGTATACAGCAGTAAGCAAAAAGTGTCCACCTATCTAAAATGAACAGACTCCAGCAATTGGCCAGACAGACCACCCAACTGAGCAACCCACACCCTTTGGACCCGTTATCGGCGTCGGAGATCAAACAAGTGACGGACATCGTCAAGGCGCAGTATGCGGGCAAGTCGATCTCGTTCAACACAGTCACCTTGAGAGAGCCTAGCAAGAAGAGCTACGTCGACTGGAGCGAGAAAAACGGCGCCTACCCTCCTAGAGCCGCCTATTTCGTCGTTATCGAGGAGAACCAAGAAGGTTTCCAAGAAGGTGTAGTGGACATTCCAAGCGGGAGTGTGATCCAATTGCAGAAGACGCTTGGTGTGCAGCCTATCTTGACCGTTGAGGACATGCAAAATACCGAAGAGATCATCAGAAATGATCCAAAGGTGGTGGAGCAGTGTGTCATTTCCGGCGTGCCAGCCGACCAGATGCACAAGATCTTTGTCGACCCGTGGTGCATCTCGTTCGACCCAAGATGGGGTGCCTCCAGACGGTTGCAACAGGCCTTGGTGTACTACCGTTCCGACGAGGACGACTCCCACTACTCGCACCCGTTGGATTTCTGTCCAATTGTCGACTTTGAGAAGAAAGAGGTGATCTTCATCGACATTCCAAAGAGAAGAAGACCCTTGTCGAAGCACCCACACGCCAATTTCTACCCTAAACACACCGTTCTGAAGCACGGCCTGATGAGAACCGACGCCAAGCCCATCAACGTGACCCAGCCTGAGGGAGTCTCGTTCAAGATGGACGGCAACGTGATGGAGTGGTCCAACTTCAAATTCCACATCGGCTTCAACTACAGAGAAGGTATTGTAATCAGCGACATCTCGTACAACGACCACGGCAACGTGAGACCGATCTTCCACAGATTGTCGCTTTCCGAGATGATCGTGCCATACGGCTCTCCAGAGTACCCGCACCACAGAAAGCACGCCTTGGATATCGGCGAGTACGGTGCCGGTTACATGACGAACCCATTGTCCTTGGGGTGCGACTGTAAAGGTGTGATCCACTACTTGGATGCGCATTTCAGCGACCGTGCTGGTGACCCAGTGACGATCAAGAACGCCGTGTGCATCCACGAGGAGGACGACGGGTTGTTGTTCAAGCACTCGGACTTTAGAGACAACTTCCTGACCTCCATTCTGACGAGAGCCACCAAGTTGATCGTGTCGCAGATCTTCACCGCTTCCAACTACGAGTACTGCATCTACTGGAATTTCCTCCAGGACGGCACCATCAAGTTGGAGGTGAAGTTGACCGGTATCTTGAACACGTATGTGTTGCTGGAGGGCGAAGAAGCCGGTCCTTGGGGCACCCAGGTGTACCCGCAGACCAATGCCCACAACCACCAGCACTTGTTCGCGTTGAGAATCCACCCTAGATTGGACGGAGACGGCAACTCGATCGCCATGTGCGACGCCAAGACCTCCCCATACCCTACCGGGTCCAAGGAGAACATGTACGGCAACGGGTTCTACGCGGAAAAGACCGTTTTCAAGACCGTGAAGGAGTCCATCACCAACTACGAGTCCTCCACCGGCAGAACGTGGGACATCTTCAACCCTAAAAAGATCCACCCGTACTCGGGCAAGCCATCTTCGTACAAGTTGGTGTCCAGCATGTGTGCACCATTGTTGGCCCAAGAGGGTTCGTTGCCAGCCAAGAGAGCCGAGTGGGCCAAGAACAGTGTCACTGTAGTGCCATACAAGGAGGGCAGATTGTACCCATCTGGCCAACACCCTGGCCAATGGTCTGGAGACGGCAACTACGGTATCAGAGAGTGGGTCGCCGACGGCTCCGAGTCCATCGAGGACACCGATGTCATCATGTACCACACTTTCGGTATCACCCACTTCCCTCTGCCGGAGGACTTCCCAGTGATGCCAGTGGAGCCTATTTCGTTGCTCTTGAGACCAAGAAACTTCTTCTTGGAGAACCCAACCTTGGATATTGTGCCAAGTTATCTGATGACCACCAGCGAGCTGAGACAGGGTGTGGTGTACGAGCAGAAGGACAAGAGTTCCAGATTGCTGTTCCAGGGGTCTTGTTGTAAGAAATGAGTGTGGGTTATATAGTTTGTCATTGTATTTAGTAATCAATTTTGAATTGAGAGGTAATGTAGGTGGGAAGTGTAGAGGGGTTAGCTAGGGTTAGAGGGTATAACTATAGCTGGCGAGGTTAGAGGGAGGGGTCAGAGAGGTTAAGCTGGGATTTAAAGTGCCAGTGTATGGTTGTAGTGTATGGTTGTAGTGTATGGTTGTAGTGTATGGTTGTAGTGTATGGTTGTAGTGTATGGTTGCAGTGTATGGTTGTAGTGTATGGTTGTAGTGTATGGTTGCAGTGTATGGTTGTAGTGTATGGTTGTAGTGTATGGTTGTAGTGTATGGTTGTAGTGTATGGTTGTAGTGTATGGTTGTAGTGTATGGTGGGCTATTAGTCGGCTGGAAGTCGTTGGTCCGGCCTATAGTTCAAGTTCCGCTGATACAGGTGTCAGGTTACTCAATAGTCAAAACAGAAGTATCAGCAGTCACATGAAGTATTATGAAGTTCTGGGTCTCAAGAATAAGAAAAGAGGGTCTCTCAAATAATTGCCTATTGCTTCTACATACTAAGAACTCAATATCGGCAAAACACCCAATGTCCTGATAGCTGTATCCTGTATTCTATTTTATATATTCTATATTCTATATTCTATATTCTATATTCTATATTCTATATTCTATATTCTATATTCTATATTCTATATTCTATATTCTATATTCTATATTCTATATTCTATATTCTATATTCTATCATCTCTTCAATTCTCAACTTCTCATCTCTGTGAAGTCTAGCCCAGTCGTAAAATGGGAGGAGATACTGAAGATAGATTAATAGTGATTTTACTTACGAATAACATCTATATACCTTGGAGGCATTTTGACACAATGCTGTGATGCGGTTCTCTAATTGTGCGTCCGGCTTCGTATTTCTCTTCTCTATTTTCTATTTCAGAACTTCACTTCTCAATATCTTCTCTTCTCCATCATCTTCCATCTCTGCTGAGTCTAGCCAGTCTCAAGAATGAGAAAAGAGATGCTACTAGAGGATTGGAATATTACTTATTAGAAAAATATTCTATATAAAATATAAACATACTCGTACAAACCCAACAACCTCCGTTTTGTTGTTATTTTATGATATCATCTTATCTCCATCAACTTATCCCCATCAACTTAACTTGGCTCCCTCTTACCCCCCCTGCCAGTCTAGCCCCTTCCCCAGTCTAGCCCCTTTCCACGCCAGTCTAGCCCCTGCCTTCCCCTTCCCCTGCCCTTCTGCCCTGCCCTAAAAAAACCAGCGAAAAATTCCAAACCCAAATTTGGATCTCCAACAAGTGTTCGCATCCATCAGACGACATTCAGTGATGGCCAGGACGACGAGCAGTGTTGCAGGACAGACGGCGTACTTCGAGGCGGCCGATTTGACCGCCAGCAAGGTTCAATTGGAAGAAAAACCGCTCACGGAGTGGGATAATGACGACGTGTGCCGGTGGATCGGGTCCGTGCAGGCGGAGTTGGACGAGTCAGGCGGCGGTGGAGTCGTGTTGGAGCCCCTTTTCAGGGAGCACAACATCACCGGGATGGTGTTGCAGTACTTGACGAACGATTTGTTGCAAGAGATGGGGTTGGCTGCGTTGAAGAGCCGGTTGATCGTGAGACAGAAGATCGACCAGTTGCTCTTGCAAAACGCATTGGTCAACAAGGAGGTGTACTCGGACCTCCAGATCGACGCCAAGAGCTTGATCACGAGCGTGTCCTTGTTGGAGACCATCGCGGCCAACTTCAAGGCGCAAGGTTTGGACAATTACGTGCGGTTGAACGACCAGTTCTTCAAGTTGAGAGAGGACTTGTTACCCGTTTTCAAGTGGATCAAGGACCACAAGCCGCTTCCGACGCCGGAGATCACGAAATTCGCCAACTCCAGTGGGTACTGGGGGTCGCAGCCGAACTCGGCCTCGTCCCCTACGAAGGGCTTGTCCTCGTTGTCCTCCAAGACCAGCCAGGCCACCTCTCCAGTGCTGATGGACTCCGCATTGGCCTCCAGTTCCGCGCTGCTGCCCTTGTTGAGCTCCTCCAACTCGAATTCCACCAACAACTTGCGGTCCATCTCGGGCAACTTGTCCTCCTCGCGGCGTAAATCGGTGCTCTCGCCTTCGGACAAGTCCAATTTCTCGCCAATCGCCAATTCTGCCTCGCTCAGCACCGCTGCGGGGCTCCCCTCTCCGACAACGACGCTCTCTGCGGGGTCCACGACGCTCACAGGTGGCGGGAAAGGCGGTTCTGCATCGAATACGAGCACGGCCATTGCCCCAGCATCGTCTGCCTCGAATGCCGGCGCGTCGGCGTCGTCAAGACCGCAGTTGAACCACACAGGCTCGCAGCTGTCCGTCTCTGGAAGGCCGCAGTTAACTCCTAGCGGGTCATCGGAGCCCTTAAAACAGTTGCGGCTGAAGACCGACGACCCTTGCTACAAGATCTTGCAGCATGCGATGCGTAGGCACGGCATTCTGAACGACGACTGGCGCAAGTACGCCTTGGTGATCTGCTACGGCGACCAGGAGCGGGTGTTGGAGCTCAACGAGAAACCCGTGGTGGTGTTCCGGGAGTTGCAGGAGCAAGGCCAGCACCCGGCGATCATGTTGAGGCAGATCGACTATAACGACGACGACGAGACGATAAATGCCACACCAGGTGGCAGGATATAACGGGATTATATAGTTTAATAATTATGGTTTAAGCAGCTGTAGATGGGTGCTGGATCTGGAAGTATTGTATCTATAAAAGGCTTATTATGATCAACTTCCTCTTTAAAATGGTGAATATGACCGATTTACTTCTACAAAATGACTTTTATTGGTCGACTTCGTTTTATCAACCGAATTTTATGATCAACTTAAATTACGGCTTCAACGATCAACTTACTTCAATAAAGTGTTTCATTGACCAACTTCACTCCATATAGTGACTTTCATCATGCAGTTTCACTATAAAATGGTTACTACGATCAACTTACGATATAAAGTGGCTTTGATTAGCGAACTGAGTTTCACAAATTACCTTTTGAGATCTAATTACTTCTCTAGAATACTTTATGTTCAAATTACTGTATAAGTCTGCTCTGATGGTCGGCTCAGTTCTACAAATAGACTTACATAACACAATTTCAGATATGTGGATCAACTTTATATTCTATTAGTCCACTTCACTTTTATGGACTAACTTCTATCGATCACTTGAGTTTATAAAGTCGTTTTCAATATTGAACTTCATTTGGTGAGTGGATTCTATTACTTCACTCTATCAAGTATCCTCCATTAATCCAGTTCACTTTCAAAAGTAACATCTGAATTCTTTTCACTTTTCACGAACTTCTGTACATCAGCTTCACCTCTACAAGTCTCCATTCTATAAGTTCTTTTATTAATCCTAAAATATCTGAATATCTATCTGTATCTATGCATGTCCGTTAAAACAACCCCTCGATCTCCTCCTTGTCATTGATCTCCACGTTCATGAACCCAGAGTGAGTAGGCAACCCTGGGATCGTCATGATCTCCGCAGCCAAGGCGTACAAATAACCTGCTCCAGCACTCAATCTCACTTCTCTGATCGGAACGACAAAGTCAGTTGGCACACCTTTCAACTTGGCATCGTGCGAGAGCGAGTACTGGGTCTTGGCAATACAGATAGGCAACCCTCCGAACCCTTGGGCCTCGTACCGGGCGATCTGCTCCTTGGCCAACTCGGACAACTCAATGCCCGAACCTCCGTACATCTTGGTGACAATGGCCTCCAATTTCTGCTCCACGGACTGGTCCAAGTCGTACAAGAATTGGAAATTGTCCGAGGCACCAGGCTGGTTGCTGGACTTGACCACGGCGTGGGCAAGGTCGACGGAACCTTCTCCACCTTTGGCCCAGTGGTTAGAAGAAACCAGGTCGAAGGCACCAGCCTGGACGGCACACTCTTTGATGACCTCGATTTCCAGAGCAGTGTCGGTCTCGAACTGGTTGATGGCTACAATGACAGGAACCCCGTAGCTCTTGGCGTTGCTGATCTGCTTGGCCAAGTTCTCGCATCCTTTTCTCACTAAGTCAACGTTCTCCTGGGTGTACAGGTCCGGCAAACCTTGGCCTGGCTTCACGTCTGGAGCACCGCCGTGCAATTTCAAGGCTCTCACGGTGGCCACCAAAACTACGGTGTCCGGCTTGAGCCCCGAGGCACGGCACTTGATGTTGAAGAACCGCTCTCCACCCATGGTGAAGTCGAACCCGGCCTCTGTGACGACAAAACCGGGCTTGTCGCTAGAGCCCTTTGGACGTCCAGCCAATTTCAAGGCCAATTTGTCGGCGATGACAGAGGAGGCCCCGATGGAGATGTTGGCGAAGGGTCCGGCGTGCACAAAGACAGGCCCACCTTCCAAAGACTGCATCAAGTTCGGCTTGATGGTGTCTTTCAACATGGCAGCGATGGACCCACCGCACCCGATGTCCTCTGCGGTGATAGGAACGCCCAGTTTCGACGAGCCCACGACGATCTTGCCTGCTCTCTCTCTGAGATCCTGCAAGTCCTTGGACAAGGCCAAGATGGCCATCACCTCGGAGGCCACGGTGATGTCGAAGCCAGTTTGTCTGGTGAAACCCTTCTCCGTTGGGGCCTGGCCGATGGTGATCTGGCGCAAGAACCTGTCGTTGACGTCGACGACACGCTTGATGTTGATGGAGGCCGGGTCCAAGTCCAAACGGGCGAACTGGGTGATCTCCAGCTCGGTCAAGTCGTCTGGGTTGGTCTTGTTGATGCCCAACTTGGCCAATCTCTTCAACATCGACGGGGTGAACGTTCTCTTGCCCTTCTTCACTGGGACCAACCGCTTGTACAAGCTCTTGTCGGACTGGGTGGCCTCGTGGAACATTCTGGCGTCGACGGCCGCGGCCAACAAGTTGTTGGCAGCACCAATGGCGTGGATATCCCCGGTCAAGTGCATGTTGAACTCGTCCATAGGAATGACCTGAGCGTATCCACCGCCGGCAGCACCTCCTTTGACCCCGAAAGTAGGCCCCATCGAAGGCTGTCTGACGTTGGCGATCGCTGGGTAGCCCAAATGGGCACTCAAGGCCTGCGAGAGACCCATTGTGGTGGTGGACTTGCCTTCTCCCAACGGAGTAGGCGTGATCCCGGCCACCAAGATGTAGTGAGCGTCTTCTCTCTGGTGCTGCAAACGGTTGTACACGTCCAAAGAGACCTTGGCCTTGTAGTGGCCATATGGCTCGTACTCGGACTCGTTGACACCCAACTCGTGGGCAACTTCAGAGATGTGCTTAGGGGTCTGCAGTCTGGAGATGGCGATGTCCGAAGGCACAGGGTCCAAGCACTTGAGAGGCAATGGAGTGATCTTGGCAGACTTGAATTGCTTGGAGAACTGGGTCTCAGCGGCTTTTAAGACGTTGGTGACGAGCATGGCCACGGTCATAGGACCGACTCCACCCGGTACGGGCGTAATTGCACCGGCAACGTCCACGGCAGAGTCGAACTCCACGTCTCCAACCAACTTCTGGCCGGATTTCTTCGAGGCGTCGGGCAAGTAGTTGATTCCTACATCGATTACGACGGCCCCTGGCTTCAACCAGGACCCTTTTACAAAGTTCGGGATGCCGCAGGCAGCTACCACGACATCGGACTCTCTTAAGAGCCCCTCCAAGTCCTTGGTGTACCTGTGGGCAATGGTTACGGTAGCGTCCAGTCTCTTCAACAACGCTGCTACAGGGGTTCCTACGATATCGGAGCGGCCAATGACGGTGGCCCGCTTGCCACGCAACTCAACACCGGACTCCTGGAGCAACCGCATCACTCCGTGAGGCGTACATGGCAAGAAAATCGGCGACCCACCTCTCTTGGCCAACTCTCCTACATTGTAACGGTCGAACCCGTCAACGTCCTTCTCTGTGGCGACGGCGTTGGTGATGGTGGTCTCGTCGATGTGGCTCGGCAAGGGCAACTGCACCAAGACCCCGTGCACGCTCAAGTCGTTGTTCAATTGCTCGATGTGGTTCAAGAGATCGTGCTCGAGCGTGTCTTCAGGCAATCTGATCACCTCGCAGGCGATACCAGACTCCGTGGACGCCTTCAATTTCATCTTCACGTACGCTGACGAGTCAGGTCTCGCACCGACCTGTATGATGGTCAACTTGGGCTGGAAAGAGGTGTATTTGGCCTGGATTTCCTCGATCTTGGCCAACGACTCGGCCCTGATCTGCTTGGCCAATTTGGTACCCGACAACACCTGGGCAGCCAATGAGGGCCCGCTGCAAGATAAGAATCTCGCGGTATTGGCGCGGCTGGCGGCGGCAATGGTCGCCTGCACGCTTCTTCTGCACACGGCGTATCTCAGTGTCCGTGAAAGCATCCTGTCTGACTTGTACTGGGCCTCTGATACTGCTGTTCTTGTGGTTGTTGTGCTTTTCAGTTAGTCAAAAGGAAAAACGAAAAAGTGAAAATTTTTTTTTGGGCGATGAGTGAAAAAAATCACGTGGGTAGTAGTTGTGTAGCGATGTAGTGGTGCAGTGTTGTAGCGATAAAGTTATGGGATCTGTGGCAAGGCCAGGTGAGCTCTTATATAAACCAGATCAGCTCTTTATTAGGCCAGGCCAGGGTCAAAAAGATTATGATTGCCAGATGAAGTCAGACGCGATCGTCGCTAGTCATCTCATCGCACAGTTGACTCTGGCCAGACAGCTGTCCCGCGGTGTGACTCTGGATTTTTTCCGATTCCATACGTGACTCCAGATGCTCACTAGCCTGACTCCGGATTTTTCTTACATTTTTACTAATCTCTACTTTTTACCTTCTACTTTTCACAAAAGAGTCGTGTATTTTTCACCTATACATGCGCCACACCTCAGACAGCCACACTTCTCAAACCCTCAGTCTTACCGTCGTTGTCCCTCTCGAACAAGTGCCATCTCTCGGTAAACCGGCCAAACAGCTTGTCAGTGTTCTTCTGCCCAGCCTGTCTCGTGCCCAAAGTGCGGCCTTTGTACCCGTTCCAGTCATCGAACGTAATCCGGTCCCACTCTCTCAACTTGTCGCTCTTGTTGTAGCCCAACTCGTTCAACTTGGCCGAATTCAACGGCTCTGGGTCCAAGATCAGCCCCGATTTCGGGTTGCAGAAGTAGATCATCACCAACCTCTCGTAGGCCTGCTGCTCTGCAGGTGGCAACATCACACGGTGCAACACGGCTTTGAAATAACCCCCCGAGATGAACTCCAAGGCGTCGCCGACGTTCACCACGAGCGAGTTTGGCACGTAGTCGACATATCTCCACTCGCCAGAGAAGTAGTCCTTGATCTGCAAGGCCAACATCGGGTTCGACGTCAAAAACGAGAACGCACTGATGTCCGAGTGGCCCCGCAACCAGGTGTTGCCCGATTTCTGGGCATCGTTGAGCGACTCATATGGGTGGTACAACATGAATCTGCCGTGGCCTCCACCGGAATTGATCAAGTCGTTGGGGGTCACTTTGAAGAAGGACTCCCAGAAGGTTCCTTCGCGAATGCCCAAGATCAAGTCGCACAAATTGGACAATTTCCTCAACACATCGTTGTGGATGTGGTCGTAGTAGGCCCGCACCTCTTTCAAGTAGGGCTTCAAGTAGTCTGGGAACCGCGAGTTGTAGAAGACATCCTCGTGCAACATCCCGCGGAAGTTGTAGTGCACCACGGAGTCTCTGACGCCGTCCTTGATGTTCCAGTACTTGGCTGGCTTGTACCCACTGGACCTTTCGCTGCCGAGCAACTTGTCGTTCTTGGAGATGGCCTCCAAGTCCAGCTCCTTGGTCAGCCCTCCGGCAAGGTACTGCGCCTGCACTTCTGCGGGCAACTTCAACAAGCCCTGGGCTATCGATCTCAACCGGTCCTGGGTCGCTTCGTCGATGCCGTAGTTGACGATGTTGCAGAACCCAACGGTGGTGATCGACTTCTCCAATTGGGCGGCCAACAGCTTTCTCGTCTCGAGATGCTCGGGACCATCTTTGTACAAGCTCAAGTCGATCGAGTCGAGCTTGATGATGTTGTAGTCCTGCTTGTTCAGAAGCGGAGGGGCGTCCACCACTGGTTCCAACTCGTTTGTGGTCATTTTAATACTGTTCTTTCCTCTGGTTCTTGTTCTTCAGTAGTTGTAACTCTTCTGTTACTCTTCCTAGTAGTTGTAACCCATCTTATCGCATCACCACGGCCCACCGCCGCCCTTATATATCCCATTTACTGCATCTCTTCGCCGTTTTTGCTCATCTTTTTCGATCCACACTTTAGCCGAAGGTGTGGCTTTTGTGCATCAGGCTTAATTAAAGTTCGCATAGATCTTACAATTCGGCGATGATGTGAGATCGACCGTTTTATAGTTCATTCTGTGGCTTATCTCACAAGCATTGTTACCTATCGATCTCTTCGCCATTGAACCCTGCCGTGCGATATAAATAAAGGGTCCTGCCCTGCTCTCACCACTTTCTTTGGAAGACCAAACAACTCCAGCTGCTCACATTGTCCAAAAGAGGAAAAATTGCCAAAATGGGGGTTCTCAGATTTATTCCGCGCTTGCGAGAGGTTGAAGACGACGAGATCGTTGCTGAGAAGACGGAGGTCTTGGACGAGTCCAACGTCGAGGACTTGGTGCCTATCAGAGAGTATAGGGACGAGGCCAACAAGAGCTGGTGGAAGTACTTTGACGAGTACGAGTACAGATTCACCGGTGAAGAGCAGGCCAAGTTGACCTGGTGGAGCTGGTACGAGAAGGACACTCCACTGGCTGAGAAGAAGTTGTTGGTCAAATTGGACATCATCATTGCCTTTTATGCCTTTTTGGGTTACTGGGTCAAGTACATCGACTCGGCCAACCTTAACAATGCCTATATCTCCGGGATGAAGGAGGATATCGGAATGGAGGGAAACGACTTGATCAACACCCAGGTGCTCTTCACCGTTGCCAATATCATTTTCGAGTTGCCTTGGCTTTACTTCTTGCCAAGATGCTCCATCCCTTACGTGCTTTGTGGATGCGAGTTGGGCTGGTCCGTTTTCACTTTCCTTCTCAGTATTGTAAAAAATCCGCTGGAATTGAAACTGTTCAGATTCATCATCGGTGGTTTTGAAGCTGCCTATTTCCCATGTATCCATTATACCTTGGCCAGTTTCTACAAGCCGACAGAGATCGGTAGAAGAGGTGGGTTCTTCTATATGGGTCAGTTCTTGGGTATTTTAACCTCCGGTTTGATCCAAAGTGGTGCTGTCAATTTGGAAGGTCACTCGGGCCGTTCTGGCTGGCGTTGGATGTTCATCATCGATGGGTCTCTCTCCGTTGTTGTAGGTATTTTGGCGTTATACTGTCTTCCAGGAACCCCAGCCAAATGCTACTCTCTTATCTTGACTGACGAGGAGATCAAGTTGGCAAGAAAGAGAATGAAGAGCAGCCAATCGGATGTCTCAAAGCAGCCTAACCCTTTCTTCGACAAGAAGGTTTGGATCAAGATGTTGAAATCACCAACTTTTTGGTTGCTTGCGGTGATCCAGTGTTGTGGTTTCAACACCAACAGTGCTTCCTCCGGCTCCTTTGGTTTGTGGTTGAAGTCCTTGGGAAAATACTCTACCAAGGAACTTAACCGTTGGACGGCTTTGCCTCCTGGATTGGGTATCCTCTGGATCTTCATCGTTTGCTTCGGTGCCGATTTCACCAGAAAAAGATTCTTTTTTATTGCCTTCTCATTTGTTATGAGTTTTATCGCTAACCTCGTGTTGGCTATTTGGGATGTCCCAGACTCTGCCAAATGGTTTGGGTTCTGTTTCGCGTACTGGTCTTGGTCCCAGTCTTCGGTCTTCAACCCTATGATCAGTGACTTCTTCAGACACGACAACAACGAGAGAGCTATCCAATGGATGGTGGTCTACATCATCGGATTGCAATCTTCTGCGTGGATTAACAGGTTGACCTTCCCTACCGTGGACTCTCCAAGGTACTTCAAGGGGTTCCTCAGTTGTGCCATCTTCAGTATGCTGTTCAACATCTTGTTGATCCCATTGTACATCCTTTACAAGAGAACAGAGAGATCCTTGGCCAGGGCAAATGGTATCTATCTTTACAATAGTCTGAAGGGAGAGATACCTCCTGAGGTAGCGTCTGTCAAAGACTCCTCAGAGGCCAGTTCAGTGGAACAAGTAGTAGAAGTAGAAAGTGCCAAAAAAGAAATCTAATAGTTCATAGAAATGCAATTTGCCTTCTCGACCCATCTGTAGCTGATTCTCTCAATTTACAAAATACTAATTATCAAAATATTTTATAAGTACTCCTCCTCGAAACTTTAATCTCGATTCTATGCAGATCTCATGCAATGGAAGCTGAAAAATTCGTAAAAAGAAAAGATGAAAAAAAAAATCTAAACTTAACAACGAAATGTCGCGGTTTTCCAATTTTTCAGCTCTGTCCATTACATCGTGGTCTAAACCAAGGAACACCAAGATGCTCTACCACGTGCTTGTGCTACTATGGATGGCCAGTGTGGCACTATGTGAGACGCGCATGTACGATTTCAACGTTTCCTACACCACCAGAGCCATCAGTCCCCATCCTGAACGGCAGGTGATCGTGATCAACGACGAATGGCCTCTGCCTATCATAGACGTGTCGAAAGGGGACCGTTTGGTGGTCAACGTCACCAACCATATCGACCTGGACATCTCCATCCACTTCCATGGGATTTTGCAAAGGGGATCTGCTGAAATGGACGGAACCATGATGGTGAGCCAGTGTGGTATTCCTCCAGGTGGTCACTTTGTATACAACTTCACAGTCGACCAAGTTGGTACTTATTGGTACCATTCACATAGTGCAGGCCAGTATGCGGATGGGTTGAGAGGTGTGATGATAGTGAGAGATCCAGAGCCACCTTTCCACTTCGATCAGGCTGTGCCGTTGTCGGTAGGTGACTGGTATCTGGAGACCTCACAGGAAGCGATATCCACAGAACGGTTTCTCCGTGGAGGAGAACCCCATATCCAGGACTACTTGTTCAACGAGACCATCGGAGTGCAGTGGGATGTTCAGCCGAACACCACCTACTATTTGCAGATCGTCAACATGGGCATGTCTCTGTCGCAGTACTTGTATCTAGAAGACCACGATATGACCATTGTAGAGATAGACGGTGTCTACGTGGAGCCAACCGTTGTGGACTCCGTGTATATTGTTTCTGGTCAAAGATACGGTGTCCTCGTGAAGACCAAGCCCACCACGGACCAGAATTACAGATTTGGTCAATTGGTGCATTCGATGATGTCATCGAAACTGAAGGAAAACTGGATGGTTTACAATTCGAGTCTCGAGTTGAGCTCGTCTTTCCCATTGAAGACGAAAAATGAACTCAACTTGATCGACGACATCGATCTTGTGCCTTTGGAGAAGATACCAGTGTACGAGCATGTCGATAAGAAATTCTATTTGGAGTTCTCCATGGAAAACGGACACTACTCTTTCAATCACAAGCCATACGAACTTCCAAAGGTGCCGACGTTGTTCAGTGTGATGAATACTACAGACGACTATTCACTGGACAGCTATGCTGCATCGTCGAACCCTTACATTATAGAGAAAGGCGAAGTTGTTGAGATTGTCGTGGACAGTAGCCATGACATGATGAGACACCCATTCCACTTACACGGCCACAATTTCCAAGTGCTATACAATGGCAAGGACTTACAAGAGATGGAAATCCCGGAATTCCCAATGAGAAGAGACACGGTGAATTTGAAAGGTTACTCGAAAGTGGTGTTGCGGTTCAAAGCCGATAATCCTGGAGTGTGGGTGTTCCATTGTCATATCGACTGGCACTTGATCCAAGGCTTGGGCATCACTATCATCGAGGATCCCGGCTGGTTGCGTGAGAATATGCGTCTTCCACAGTTGCAGTTTGCGGCATGCGTTGAAGGTGTCTCAGTTGCTCAGAGTGAACCAGGTGACGAAACTGAGGCGGATACGAAACCACAAGAGGGCGACAAACAGAGTGACACGTCATCGTCTGAAAGTGCATCTGACAGTCCATCCACTGTGAAATGGCCGTTATTCGCACTGGTTGCAATTATTGTTTTGTCAATTGTACTGGTATCGGGTTATTTTATCTATGCTAGACTTAAGAAGAGTGTTTCTTACCAACAACTTGGGTCGAAAGATGTCGATATAGAGTTAGACCAATTATAGATTAGACGATAGCTTTAATATAGATTAGACAATAGCCTTAATTCGATGTAGCGTTAGCGTAAGTTGAAGCCTGAATTCAATATAGCCCTAGTTTAGTTATGGCCTGGGTCCAACAGAGTAGATTAATATAGCAGAACAAGTGTGGAATATATTAACTGTAGAATATATTAGGTGTAGAATATATCAAGTGTAGATTTAGTTTATGTTTAAAATCAGATTTAGTGTCGAGGTAGACTCAGTTTGATTTTAAAGAAATTGTAGCTTCAGTTCCATTATCAGGTCAATTGTAAAGCAATCCAATTATAGCGATATATTGATTGCAGCGCTAGCTAATCACAACCCTAGTTAATAACCTTGGTTCAGTTATAAGGTTGAATTAATTAGAGAGTAGATCATTGTACAATTATATTAAGTATAGAATTGGATCGATTGTAAATTAAAATCAATTGTTCATTATAGGCAGATCATTATTAACCCATTATCTTATCATCCATCACCTCACCAATCCATCAATTTCCCCACTTCAAACTGTGGCGGGGTCTGATTTTTTTATATAAATTATATAATCAACTATTGGATTAATAAGCATGCAAGAGTAGGGTTGAGCAAGGAAAAAATGTGCAGCCTCGAGTATTAATAGATTGTGGAATCCTTGACAAGAGAGATTTCGCTAAGAGACGCAGGCGTAAAAACAAAAAATCAAAAAATGACCGTTAAGTACATCGAATCAGTGGACAACTTGGAGGAGGGCTTGACCCTCTTGACAGCTGGAACTCCAAATGGGTTCAAAGTGACCATCTACTTGGAGTTGTTGGGATTGGATTACAATCTCAAGAAGATTGACTTTTCCAAGAAGTTGGAGAACAAAGAGGAATGGTTCGTCAAGTACAATCCTAACAGCAAGATCCCAACATTGTTGGTGGTAGACAAGGACAAGAACGTCAAGTCCATTCCAGAATCCGCTGCCATCTTGATCTACCTTGCCGACACCTACGACAAGGAGAACAAATTCCACTATCCTTTGGGCGACCCACTCCACTACGAGGAATTATCCTGGATTTTCTTTCAAATGGCCAGCTTGGGTCCAATGCAGGGCCAGACGCACCATTTTGTTAGATATGCTCCGGAGAAGATCCCTTACGGTATCAACAGGTACACCAGCGAGACTAACAGGCTTTACGATGTGCTTGAAACTAGATTGAAGCAAGTCGGTACCGGTTACGTTGTTGGAGATCATTTGGGTATTGCTGATGTGTTGATTTGGTCGTGGGTTCGTTCCCACGAGTGGGCCACCATCAGTTTGGACACCCGTCCTACTGTCAAAGCCTGGTTCGAGAAATTGGGTGAGTTAGACGCTTTCAAGAAGGGTATTATTCCATAAGGGGTGAATGAGCCGCTTTACGAATGGTGTTATTCCATAGTGATAGCAAAATGTAGGTAAGACTACTATGACGTTACTTTTTTCGATTTAATTACTTTGTAGAGAGTATTTGAGGCCATCTCTGGCCAGTTCTTGTCCTCTCTTTCCAATTTACTCTTGAAGAACCTCACAGTCGTGATATAAGCCGCAAATAGAACTGAATCAATTAGAAGTAATAAGATACATAAAAGTCGTAAAGCTTCGAGTGTCATAGCACTATCAAACATCACCTTTCTTAAAGCTTGCATGGATGCTTTGTTCCTCCACAGAGACTCTCTCGACGAAATCACTCTCTGGCTTCTCGGAAATGCTCAAAGCGTCCTTGATTTCATGGTCCTTGAGATGCTCCTCACCTTCTTCTCTTCCAATTTGGTGACCAACCTCAACGTGGTTTTCACCTCCGAACAAGACATCGATTTCTTCCAAACTCTTCCCTTTGGTCTCTGGCAAGAAGAAGTACACAAACACCGTCAAACACACATTGATCGCGAAGAACAAGTACATGGCATAGAAGCCCTTGTGACTTAAAAACGTAGGAAAGAACTGGTTTACGATGGCATTGGCAACGTTTTGGCATTGCGACACTGCACCTACCGCATTGGCTCTGACATTCAAGGAGAAAAGTTCGGAATTAAGCACCCAGATCACCAGGCCCCAGGCAGGCTTGTAACCTACTTCGTAGAAGAAGAACAAGAAAGCGGTGACAATACCCAATTTGTAGCTCTTTTCGACGTTGGTTTCCACCACTGCGACAATCAACATCGCAGTGGCCATGATGATACCACCGGCGATCAACAAGAACCTTCTGCCGAACCTATCGACACACCACATACCGTTCAAAGTGAAAAGAATGTTGAAAGTGGCGTTCAAGGCATTGATCAACTGGATAGTGCTGGCACTTTTGAACACTTCCAGGTAAATTTTGGACGAGTACGAGTTCAAAGATCCTTGACCTGTCAATTGTTGGCCAGCATTCAAGACAACGGCAATAAGGAATCTCTTTCTCAAGGACTTATCTCTCCAGATAGGCCAGTAACTACCAGTAGTTGCGTTTTTCTCGTACTCGATGGCGGCGTAGATGGAGTCCAATTCGTCCTCGATCTGCTCGACATCGTTTCTGATCTTCAACAAGGCTCTCCTGGCCTTGTCGGTCTTGCCCTTTTGCATCAACCAACGAGGCGACTCGATCATGAATGGCAAGTTCAGCATGATATAGAATGGGGCCAACAATTGGAAGATGATCACGATTCTCCAGTCCCAATTGCCCAACTTGGCTGAGTGTTTACTACAGGCATAGTTGATCCAGAAGCAGATGAAACTGCCGACGGAGTAGAACGTTTGGAAAATGGTCACCGTCTTACCTCTCATGGAACTAAGAGAGATTTCACCGATATACACAGGAGCAACAGGTAAAGCGAAGCCCTGAGCGATACCTATGATCAATCTGCCTCCGAGGAACACCCCGATACCTCTTGGCTGGCACACTTGCATGATGGTGGCGACGATAATGAGGAAGCAGCCGATCCACATTGGTACCTTTCTGCCAAATTTGTCACTGACAGGGCCTGAAAAGAAGAAACCAGTGACAATACCACCTACAGTGTAGGCAGTGTTACTGCCTCCGATGGCATTATCAGAGGGGTTCTTGTTGTAGGCGACCCAGTTAGAGGAACCTTGCACAGCATTGAACACAGAAGCATCGTATCCGTAGAAGATCATACAGGCACTAGCCACTATTGTGAAGTACCA
This sequence comes from Nakazawaea ambrosiae, assembly GCA_024271865.1. NCBI lineage: Eukaryota > Fungi > Ascomycota > Pichiomycetes > Alaninales > Pachysolenaceae > Nakazawaea > Nakazawaea ambrosiae. The sequence goes on from JANBXG010000029.1 coordinate 62,524, forward strand.
TAATCTGAAAGTCTGTATACTAGGAACATGCAAAGCCCCCACGGAAGGAATTTTATTCATCTCTGAAATGGCTTGGTATTGTCCTGAACGTCATCAGTAGCATATCTTCTTGGCAATCGTCTGCATTTTATATAACAGTCGCCTGTGAAAATCACCAAGTGCTCAAGTCACCCCCCCAAGGGTGTCACCCCCATTTTGCATGCAACAATCTTTTTTCCAGGAATTTTTCCATGACATCCACGGCAAGTACAGTTGGGCAAGGGTTACTGGTTCCAGTTAGTCTTGAACAGAATGGATCTATTCACTAGCGGTCACCACACTATGATATCGTAGAAACATGCATGTACAGTTTTATCGTCAGTCGTTTGTTTTCACTTCGAACTCCGTGTCTCCGCTTTTCGTTTTGGAAAAAGTGGGCATAATCGTGCATGAAATTGGGCTACCCCAGATTTTAATTTTGCCGTACGAGTTTAATATTTGTAATTTTTGCATCAGATCAATGGGAGTGAGTTGGAGGCGGCTTATCGAGGAATAAGCATATGGCGGATAAAAGATCGCTTGGCATGGAGTGACGTAAAGCGAGAATCAGTAGGGTGGTGTCAAGCAGTGTGGAGTGCCAAGCAGTAACAAGTAGAGTCGAGCAGTGTCAAAGCAGTAAGGTTTAGTGAAGTCCGGAGTAGAGCCCCACGATAATATCCCGTGTTTCTACCCCATTCGTGTGACCCACAAATCATTCGAAACGTATTCACAAACCCTTAAACTCCAACTCAGAAGGGTTAAATCTCTGGCAGTTCACTCATCTCCTGATAAGAACCAGATCTCATACCACACCTCAGCAACTTAAGCTTTTCCAGCCTTAAACTTCGAACTTTAAATCATTCTGCATGACCTACTCCTGTCCACAAAAATCCCCCACCAAAAAAAAAAAAAACAATCAATTTTTGGCAAGCCTCACTGGGGGTTCTCTTAACAAGATGAGAACTCAGACGAGCAGTGGATGTGTCATTCAGATGACCAAGTACGGACTTTGAGTGGCGTAAACGGAGTCTACTCCACTTCGCTGTAGTCCGAGTTGCTAATTATAATCGAATCTTGTGCTAATGTCGAGTCCGTGTGGTGGATTGTGCCCCTCAATGTCTCTCGATTTCCATTGTGCTTCGGGACTAATCACTCACTAATTCCACCCACCATATATCGCTACATCAGTCTATTTACGTGTTATTGTTGTTTATTCTTCCCTCTATACATCGCCAACCACACAGCTCGCCCAATCGAAAACTCCACCAAGGTCATGGCGATCACTCTAATCCACCTTACCATCAGCACTCCCTGATCCACACTCTGAAGTCCTCCCCTGGGAAGATGTTCCCGGTCGTGAAATATGGCACAAGTTTGCATGTGGTGCCGCTCAACGTCGTGCTCAACTGCCAGAACTTGCACCCGTTCACTATGACGAGTTCTCTCTCGAATCGCTGGCCCTTGCCCATCCTCAACGCGTCCAAGCACACCTCCCCTGGCGCCTCCACGCCCGACCTTTCCAACGCGTACACGAACGGGCCGTACTCCACAGCGAGACAGCCCCTATTTGCATCGACCTTAGGGTGCGGCTCCACAATTTTCACTGCCAAGTCGAACTCGATCTTGATCTTGGTGTCCCACGTCCGCTTGGCGAAGAACAAGTAGCCGTTCTTCTCCTCATACGAGTCCATCGAAACTTTATACGCTGTCTGTGGAGCTCTAATGGCCAAGGGGACGGCTTTGCCCGCGGAATCGATCTCCACCGTGACTCCCCCAGAGAGAGGGTAGTTGGTCGAGACTTTGAGCTGGACTCCACCTAATGTGAACTCCCCTCCTATATAGAAATTGAGGGCAATGACTTCACCCACCTTATAAACGACGTATTCTTCAAGACTGTTGAACAAGCGGGCAACATTCGGTGGACAGCAGCTGCAAACGAACCAGTCCTGTCTCTTAAGGCCCCTGGTTCCTGTAATCGGCTGATCGTAGTAGTAAGAACGGCCATCGAGCGACACACCGCCAAGAACGTTGTTGAAAAGTGCTCTTTCCACCACTCTGGCAACTCCGCTGTCCAAGCGGTCTTTCAAAATGGCCTGACCGCAGAAAATCAACGCTACCGAGGCACAGGTCTCCGAGTAACCGTCCCACCTGAGATCGTATTCCTTGCCAAAACCCTCGTATTCGTCTATGGCACCAATACCTCCATGTATGTACATTTTCCTCTCCACCATGTTGTTCCAAAGCCTGTTAACAGCTTCCCTAAGAGTGTCGTCGTTTTTGAACTGGGCAACCTTCTGGACCCCAGTGAGGAAGTAGAACTGTCTGACGGCATGTCCTTTTACCTCAACAGTGTCCCTGATCTGCGTCTCCGCCTGGTAGTACTCGTAGAATCGTGGTCTCTCCCAGGCCAGATCACCATCAGCATCGATCGGAATGTAAGTATCTGGATCTAGACCTCTCTGCCTGGCTTGCTCGTCGAAAAACTCTCCATCGTTGTAGCCACGCTGCTCCACGAAGTATTCCAACAACTTCCAGTACCTGTCGACCCATTTGAGCTCTAAAAGTCTCGCTATGGCTATTTCCAACTCTTGGTGGCCCGGATACCCGTGCATTTTCCCTTCTTCTGGCCCAAATAGGTCGCAGATCAAGTCGAGATATCGGCAAAGGGCATTCAACAAGTGTGTTTTCCCCGTGGCCACGTAGTGAGCAATTCCTGCTTCGAGCAAATGGCCTAAGCAATAGAGTTCGTGCTTCTCCGTGATGTTCTTCAACTTATTATCGGGGTCCATGGTGGAGAAGTAACTGTTCAAGTACCCGTTTGGCTCTTGGGCCAGCACTATCATGTCAGAGAGTTCGTCTATCCAAGCAATGAAAGTGGGTTTCAAAGGATCATCTTTCGACATGTACTTCAACGAGTAACACACCGCTTCTAAGAACTTGGCGAGGTCCGAGTCCCAAAACCAATGAGGAATCGCACCTTTTTTAACCTTCAACTTCATCAAATCCCATCTGCCGGTCTTCACTAACAAGTTGTACATCGAAGGCAAGGTATTATTCCTCACAGTTTCAATTCTGTCGTTCCAAAAGACATGATTGATCTTGTTGCTACTCATTGTTGCTTTTGCCATTGACCACGCTTTCTAGTCATCAGATTGTCAACTTAATAAGCTTTTCTCGAGATTTATCTGCTGGCAGATTTCTTGGCCGCCTATCGTTTTTTTTCTTCTCACTTCTGTGCCTCAACGATAAGAAAAAAATATCTTCGGGGGAAAAAATTCTCTTATCTTGATAGGGGCTGTGGAGTTAACCGGTAGGGAAGTAAAAAGTGCATGAAAAAGACTAGAGAACTGGGGCTTTGTACTACACAGTAAACGACTTGCGTAACAAAGAAAATAAAGTACAGTAGTCTCGGATTGGAGTATATCTCTTCATGAAACTGCAGCCTTCATGATACTGATCGTGTCTTAGACCTACAAATGAAAAAGAAAGAAAGAAAAAAAGAATTGAAGAATTATAAAAAGAAACTGAGGCTTGAAATATTGAAGAGAAACAAAAAATACAAAAAAGATTCAGCCTGTAATGACCTCGATTGCAAGCACTGTCTGAGCCAAGTATTTCCAACCTGGTGATATATCTGGAAAAGATAATTTAGCATATGAAAAGAACTCACAGAAGTAGGGTAGGTGGGGAAAATATTATAATGAAAAAAATAAGATCACAAACGAAAGCTGTTAACACGTGGTCTCAAAACATGAACATCAACAGCAAAATTGGACAGATCGTAAATGACGACCAGTGAATTAACGAGTTAGCTCCTCCTTCATAGACACCTGCGACTGTTGTGCTATTAGGTGATGTGCCTGCGTTACTCAGCGAAGGCTCACTTCTGCTAGGGTTTGAACCGGCAGCAACAGTCGAGGCAGCAGTGACAGTTGAATTTTCAATGATCACAGCAACAGATCCACCAGCTGAAGTAGTATAAGTAGCCTCTTCACACTGATGACAAGGCTTGTAAATAGTGACAGTCTCACAGCCAACAGTTGAAGTAGCAGTGATGGTTGGATTTTGAACAACCACAGACACAGTAGCTCCACAAGTTGTAGTGTAAATAGTGGCAGCACCTTCGTCACATGGCTCATAGACCGTTACAGTGGCAGTAGGCTGAACTTTTGTAGGAGTCAATACTTCGTAGACTGAACCGGTTCCAGTTGGGTTTGCAACGAGAGTGGTAACCGTGTTTGTACCAGTCCATGGTGTAGTAACGGTTGAGTAAGGAGTCAAATGCTCAATATATGGAATGCCATTGCTGGTGAAAGTTGTTACAGAAGTGGTGATACCAGTCCATGGAAGGGTAGTTACAACAGTTGTTGAGGAAGCTGGCGTGAAATACTCAATGACAGGAGTACCACTTGTGGTGAACGTTGTTATTGAAGTAGTAGCACCAGTCCATGGAACAGTAGTTTGAATCGTTGAGTAAGGGGTCTCAACTTCATAGACTGAACCGGTTCCAGTTGGGTTTGCAACGAGTGTGGTAACAGTATTAGTACCAGTCCATGGTGTAGTAACGGTTGAGTAAGGAGTCAAATGCTCAATATATGGAATGCCGTTGCTGGTGAAAGTTGTTACAGAAGTGGTGGTACCAGTCCATGGGATGGTACTTTCAATAGTTGTTGGAGAAGTTGGTGTGAAGTGTTCGACAACAGGAGTACCATTGGTGGTGAAAGTAGTAACCGAAGTGGTCGAACCAGTCCATGGAACAGTACTCTGAATAGTTGATGGAGGGACAAGGGTTTCTACCCAAGGAGTACCATTACTGGTGAATGTAGAGACAGAAGTTTCTGGCTTAGTCCATGTACTGACAGTGGTGTGAGGTGGCATTGACGAACTTGGAGTGGAACTTGGAGTTGAAGAACTTGTTGGAGGCAATGGAACAATGGTTTCTACCCAAGGAGTACCATTACTAGTAAACGTAGATACAGTGGTGTATGGCTTGGTCCATGTACTGATGGTAGTAACAGTGGGAATTGGAGAACTTTTTGTGGAGCTTGGGCTGGAGCTTGGTGTAGAACTTGGTGTAGAACTTGGTGTAGAACTTGGTGTAGAACTTGGTGTAGAACTTGGTGTAGAACTTGGTGTAGAACTTGGTGTAGAACTTGGTGTAGAACTTGGTGTAGAACTTGGTGTGGAACTTGGTGTAGAACTTGGGATAAAAACTGGTGTTTCAATTTCAATGATCTCGGTGCTACCGCTATAGAAAGTTGTTGTAGTGGTTCCTGAACCAGTCCATGGAGTTGTTATAGTTTTAGTCACTGTAACACAAGTAGCGTCGTTTGAAAGTTGATATATGTAGTCACTCCAGTCATCCTTCACGACAGTTCCGTCTGGAGTTGTTATATTCATATTCAAAGAGACGGGACCTGCTTCGTTGACAAATACAAATCTTGTTGGATAATATTTTCCCCCTTCTAATTCCACACTTACTGTCCCATTACCCTTACCATTATCAGCTACGGCATAAAAAGAATAGCCATTGTCCTGGGAGGTTTCGGTGTCACAACACTGGAAACCATTTCCGAAAAAGACCATCAAAGAATTATCAGCGGCTGCAACGAGGGTGTAGGCTCCTGATAATGGTGCCTTAAAATATCCAGTTAACTCTAACGTAAAATTCGAAGCATAGATCTCTTGCCCATAAACTGTTCCCTTATAATCATCCCCTGGGCTAAGTTGAAAGTTTGGATCTGTGACGCCAGATGTAGTGTTTGTTATAGCTTGTGATTTATATCCACTAGACATGAAGGATGCTTCATGAGCTAACTCGAGGTTACCCAAAGGATATTTCCTGAAGACAGCGTTGAATCCTGCTCTTTCTGGGGAACCTTCTACTGTGCAGGCAGAGGCGGCTGCAGTGACTCCACTAATGTGACCACATATGCTGGTTAGCATAAACAAGGATATGACCCTATGATAATCCCTCATTTTTGTATCTTTTATATGAGAATATAGTCAGGAAATCTACGAGGATTCTCGAGGCTTCTCATGGTAATTTATATTCTTTATTTTCATTCCGAATTGCACAGGATAATGAATTATTTAGCATGGGAACGAAAATCAATACGAACTTCATTCAGAGCAACAGTGAATGCCTTAAATGAAGTTAGTGCTGTTTTTTGCTCCAAAGCTGAAATCTTATCCTGCAGGAATTAATATCCATTGCTGAAAAGTGAGACATATCAGTACTTGTCGATCTTTGAAATGATTTTTAGGGCTAAATGTTGCTTAAAGGAGTACTCAAAAATCAAACAATTGCTGTAGAGATCAAACTATTGAAGATTTTAACACTGAAGAAATTGATTTTTTTCACCTGGTTAGACCTATTGGGGTAATTTGAGAATTAAACTGCTACTTGGATTCAATCTAGCTCACCAAAATAGTTGATTCTTATGGAATTACGACAAGTTGAAAGATTGTCATTACTGTAACTTTTTAGCAAGGTTTTTAGCTTCTTGTGAAGGTAAAAATGAAGTGAGTTCCATGTTTCTGCAAATTTGCGAATATGAGTATACTGCTCAGATGATATTATCAAGAATCTTGCGCATTTGAATCTGTCAAAAATAATGCGGTTTAGGAAAGCGTGTAGTGGGGAATATCTGCAATCTGCATGTCTGAGAAAATCAGAAACTTACTTGCAGAAAGAGAACAAGATACAAGTCTGGATGTGGTGAAAAATTGGTTCCAAGTTTTAAGGTTGCGCTTCGAAGGAGGCATGAATTTTCTTAGTATCAACGAGTGATTTGTGAAAGATACTCTGGGTCTCGACCCGAAATCACAAAAGTATGTGTGCGGGCGCCGGTATTTTGCTCTTGAGTCAAATCGCTAACTAACTAACCAACTGAAAGCTTAATTGTCGATCTCTATTAGTCATTAATGGCCCATTGTGTGAATGATTTGAAGTTTTCTTTTTTTTGAGCTAGACTTGGTAGGGTTAATAGTTCCTTTGCCATTGGTGAAAAAGAAAAAGTATTCATTCTGGTATTTGCCCTAATTAGCAATCTCAGAGAACTGCTTCTTTTCTGACTAACATGAGAAACTTTGCGATAACTCTGTTCCAGTCACATGAGTCTGAATCCATTCAACAGGATACGTAGAGGAGTATCGTGACTTCAATCTGATTACTTTAGTTGCAACATATCTTGAGGTTTTAGCATCGTTTTTCTCTCTCCGCAGCTACTGTTTCAAAAACCATTCGGCGTTTGTACAATTAGCTGGGGATTTGCTGTAATTTGAAGTACATGGATATTATCCGCCTTCTTGTCTTTGAACTAGGTGCATTAAATTGAGAGTTATTGAGCTACAGCGAAATTTATTGTTTTTTTTTTCGATGATGTCCCGCCTTTTTTTTATTATAGTTCAAATTCAAAGACAATCACAGCTTGCGTATCAATCGTAGTGTTGATCTTAGCGGAACTATTTTTTTGCGCGAAACAGACAACCGCATTGTTTGATCTGCGTAAAAAAATAGTACAACTTTTAGATGCAAAATATGGAATTATCAAACATCTATTTAGAACTCTTTTTCTTTCAAAAGTGAGACACTATTCGTACATATGTTGAAAACCAATGCACTAAATTATGAGGTAAATCTTATCGCTCTGCATCTATACTTGCCGACAGTCAATTGTAAATCTTCTACTTTCCCTTGGCGAGAAAAAGACATCTTCACAAGTTTATTTACGGAAAATAATCAACAACGTTTCGCTGTCTTTGATTGGAGCATCGGATATAAAACCTGGGAAAAAGAAATCAATCGACTATTTCTCGCTATCTGAGTTTTTTACGTCCTGCACTACAAATTTAACTACACTTGGCAGAAAAAATCTTCAATTAAACTTCATGTCGAAGGTTAGTGAAAAAAAAAAATATTCCGCGCATCTCATTTTGTACTCTGGTGTGATTTTTTGTTGTACTAGCAAACGGATTGCGTGAAGACTTGCGGTATTGTTTAATATTGAGAATTATTTTTATGGGACTTTTGTGCTCTACCGTCCTCATTATCAATGGTCGATGGTTGTGAATCTTTGTAATCCATTGTTAGTTGATAGATAATATAAAGTGTTTATTTGTTATATAATTCGTAAAGCCTAAAGTCGCTTAGAAGGTGGTTCGAAAATTTCAAGATATGGAAGGTCCTCTTTTCTTCATTGTTAAATTGTGGTATATATCCATCCTTTTATATTCTTCCTAGATCGATGAAAACTGACTATAATAATGAATTATGGATTTAATAATTCAATTGTCATTCCTCGATGAAGAACTAAATGAAAGATGCCAACGGCATATGAAGCTCAACATGTTTCAAATAAAAATTAAATGATAGTTGTCAGATAATGGTCGGATATTGCCGGATATCACTGATGATTAGTATTTATCATAACAATGTATAGTCACGTGACTGAATGCCCCGCGGGCCCCAAAATTTAGGGTCTAATTAAAGTGCTCGAGAACTATTTACTATAATTTGGGGTCTAATTGAAGAATATAAAAGGATGGATATATACCACAATTTAACAATGAAGGAAAACAAGACGTTTCATATCGTGAAATTTCGAACCACCTTTAAAGCGACTTTAGGCTTTAAAAATTATATAACAAATAAACATTTTGTGTCAACTATCAACTAACAATGAATTACAAAGATTCACAACCACCGACCATCGGTAATGAGAACAGTAGAGCCCAAAAGTCCCATAATAGTAAAAACGACTTGAGGATAACTTGATAACACAGTAATATGATAAATAATAATAAAGTTGCATATAAGGTTTCAAGTTTTGATGCACAAAAAATTATTCCGCGCGGGGATATTTAGTCACGTGACTATACACTGATATAATAAATACTTATCATCTGTAATAACTGGCAATATCTGACAATTATCTGACATTATCTGACAGTAATGTCTGACAAAGATGATTCACAGTTTGTAAGAAAATACAAAAGTCGTGGAACTAATTTACAGCTTCGAAAGTCAATAGGAGTCGTGGAAATGTTTCACAATTTTGGAAAAAAAGTAAAGGTCGTGGAAAAAAAGGCCAAAACATGAACATCACTAAACTTGAAAGTATAGTGGTGTGACGATGTTTTGCTATATACGGTGGTGTGACGATGTTTTGCTATATACGGTGGTGTGACGATGTTTGCTATATACGGTGGTGTGACGATGTTTGTGCTATATACGGTGGTGTGACGATGTTTGTTATATACGGTGGTGTGACGATGTTTGCTATATACGGTGGTGTGACGATGTTTGCTATATACGGTGGTGTGACGATGTTTGCTATATACGGTGGTGTGACGATGTTTGCTATATACGGTGGT